>RCUC01169455.1:0-85133 GCA_003697995.1 Taxidea taxus jeffersonii | reverse complement strand
TTTTTTTTTTTTTTAAGGATTTTATTTATTTATTTGACAGAGAGAGATCACAAGTAGGCAGAGCAGCAGGCAGAGAGAGAGGGAGAAGCAGGCTCCCTGCCGAACACAGAGCCTGATGCGGGGCTCGATCCCAGGACTCTGGGATCATGACCTGAGCTGAAAGCAGAGGCTTAACCCACTGAGCCACCCAGGCACCCCACACTATCCTATCTTGTTCTTTCTCTTGCCTTTTCACTCAGCTGTCTTTCTTTCTACCAAGCTGTTTTACTTTTGTTTCTCAGAATCTTCTTGAAGGCTTTTCTCCATTTTACACTTCTCCATTCTCTAGTGTATATGCTACTTATACCACTGGATTATTTAAAAGAACTTGTACTTATTGACTAAATTTATATGTGCTCTCTTAATATTAATATTTTATTTTATTTTTTAAAGGTTTTTTTTTTAATTTACTTGATAGACAGAGATCACAAGTAGGCAGAGAAGCAGGCAGAGAGAGAGGGAGGGAAGGAGGCTCCCCGCTGAGCAGAGAGCCCGATGCGCGCTCTCTTAATATTTTAAAGCTGTATTTTATATTTCTCCATGGGGGAAAAAGGAATATGTCAAGTCACTTCTTCATACATGCCCCAGAGGCAAAAAAAATTTTTTTTGATACAAAAAACTTTCCTTAATCCTAATCTGTAGGTCTCTGGGTACATTGCTTCAAAATTTTAAGTTACAATATTTTATGACAAAATGTTAGTCATATTAGCTGTAAGTACTTATAACAAATGCTACAAAATTTGATGAGCAAAGTAGCTATGCACTGCACTCTTAGGGGGTTGACTAGAAAGATTTTAGATTTTATTTATTTATTTATTTATTTGTTAGAGAGAGAGCGAGCACAGGCAGAGAGGCAGGTGGAGGCAGAGGGAGAAGCAGGCTCCCTGCCAAGCAAGGAGCCCGATGTGGGACTCGATCCCAGGACGCTGGGATCACGACCTGAGCCGAAGGCAGCTGCTTAACCAACTGAGCCACCCAGGCGTCCCAACTAGAAATATTTTAAAGACAGACTGTCTTCTTCCTAAAATACTCTGCCTAGAAATGGTTTAATGTGGGATTTGAACTTAAGTGACATATGTGTAGCAACAGAAAGGCAACACCTTAGTTCCCCGGTACTTTCCTTTGAAGTTTCTGATGACTCCCTCTACTTTAAAAGTACTTACTGCTACTTGCCAAATGGGACAGTTCAAAAGCAGTGTGTGGGTAACACACTGAAAGGCTGTACTTACAGACATAAACCCCCATTTTAGGTGGAAAAAAAATTCCTGTGGATCCAAACCGTCCAGTGGTCAGGAAAAATTCTACTAAAAATCTTGCTTACTTTTTGGTACAAAACACAAGTTATGAATTGCCCACAATCATTACAGTGTTGAAACTAGCATTCTCTGCAAGAGGAATAGATTACACGGTCTTCTACTGAAAAAAATCAAACTATCTCAACATACTCTGGCCCATTAAAAGCCATTTCGTTCTTCCCTCTAGCTGATAAAGGAAATACATTTAGTCTGAATAGAACTTTTCTTACCGTTAAAGGACACCGTAGGAAAGCATGATCGGGGACACAGAAGACAGGCCAGCAAGATGTGAGCCCAGAGAGAAAGCTGTCCCTGAAAAAGGCATCATCTTCCAACTCAAGTGTGGGGTCATTTTTGGACAGCCATTTTGGACAAGCTCTGGCCTCTTGCTAAATGTGACACACTGAGTCAGAGGCAGACGTCTTTCTGTGGTTATTCGCTTCCTGTCTGATTAATTTGTTGTTTGTTCCTTCCTCCTTTACTGCAGAAAAAGAAACTAGATTGGCTTTACTTTAGAAGCAAGCAAGGAAAAAACCCCTTAATTTAAAAAATTAAATGTTACTCTTTTCCACAAGGTGTAATGTATCTGTTTGGTACAGTGACCAGAGGAAATGAGGATGTCCATCCAGTTGGCAGGCCAAAGTTATTCTAGATACCTGTGCAGAAATAATAGTTCACAGAGCCTGAGATTCCTTCAGGAAAATGCTGCTTGAAAGTTATCACTCTTGATATTGACTATGCTAACTGACTAATACTATTGACTATAGTATTTAGTATTAAGGAAAAGAATTACCAAGGACTAAAAGCTCTCAGCTACACCAATAATTAGGGTAATGATTCTTCCTCCTCCACAGAGCATTCAAGTATGTAGAGAGAAAGTCACAGATGCAGGTGAAGAGAGCTGGTCAAGTGTATGAAGGCAAATGAGTTTTGAGATGTGATTTTGGTGCCCAAGTCAGGAAATGATACACAGCTCAAGTCATACAAAGATCCAGAGCTTTCTGTGCCAGAATGTTTCGTTTCTGTCCTCCATACTTAACAGGATAACAATAACTCTCCTAGAAGATGCTTGACAAAAGCACAGAGATATGAGTGCAGAATGGGGAAAGGCAGATTTCTCATTATTAAAGGACTTTAAGAAGGGAAGAGGCAATGGACTACATGTACAAAACCTTGAGTTATGTACAAATATTCTGAAAACACTCATCATTTTTTTCTTGAGCCATCCGAAAGATTCAGACTTATCTTTGCAACATATAACATGTAACTCAGAAGAAAAACTAAGGACAAAGAAGAATCAGCCAAAAGAATGAAAAACAGAGGCACATTTCAGAAACTAACTTGACTCTAAAATTAGAACTCTGGGTCCTGATTGTGCTGGATTCAGAAGGAAAAGGCACGGAGAGCTCACACATTGCCTCATAGTCCCTTCCCTGTAAAATGACAGGACTGGGTGGACCAGGGGTTCTCAATTCGGGCGGCAGCTGGAAATGTGTGGACTCATTTGTAGTTGGGGTTAGAAGTGGTGGGTTGGATGGGGGACTCTGTAGGGGCGGAGGCAGGAATGCGGAATTTCCCATGATGCTTTGGATAGTCTCACCCAAAATACTGACAGCACTCCTACCGAGGAGTACTGGGATAGTTGATGTCTATGACTCTTCCAGACTCTAAATTCTTTGAGTTATGAATCTAACTGAATGAGTAGAGTTTTATGATGTGGGGCCATGGCAAAATTCCTGGAAGCAGAGCACTGAAGGATTAGGAATGGAGAGTCCTGCCATCTGACGTGGAGGTGGGGGGCACTAGATAGATGCTGCTAGCATCTCCCTCCCCCTCCACTAACCTCAGGAAAATAGGAAACTTGATCAACTACCAAGTGAATGCCTGAAGTGAACCTTTGAGAAGTCTAACTCTAGTTAGTTCTAAGAAGAGAACATGGGCAATAGGATGATTTCTCTCTGTATTTCCAGAGTTGTTTTGAACTTCTCTTAGTAAGGCTTGGCAAATACACGCACACACATAAATACACCCTCATCATGTCGTACACGTGCTGTTCAAGTTGGTCCCCTCCATTAGGATGGCTTAGTTAGGAGGGAGAGTCACTTAGAAGGCTGTAGCCCCCAAGACACACAAGGGAGCAGTGGTCTAGAGTTTGGTTCTATTTTTGTCTTTGATGAGAATGTATAAATACGGGGCGCCTGGGTGGCTCAGTTGGTTGAGCGGCTGCCTTCGGCTCAGGTCATGATCCCACCATCCTGGGATCAAGTCCCACATCGGGCTCCTTGCTCGGCGGAGAGCCTGCTTCTCCCTCTTCCTCTGCCTGCCTCTCTGTCTGCCTGTGCTTGCTCTTGTGCTCTCTCTCTCTCTGACAAATAAATAAATAAAATCTTAAAAAAAAAAAAAGAATGTATAAATACAGTCAACTTTGGACACATTTATGAGGTGTCTACTAGCCACCATAGGACATAAATCAGGTAACATTCCTCCACTGCTGAAAACTCTCCAGTGATTTCTTGTTCCACTTAAAAAGTCCAAATTCTGCTGGGAGCCCATAAGAACCCACAATATCTGGCCCCGCCCTAGCCCTCTGACTTCATCTCAAGTAACGTCCCTTCTTGCTAATTTACCTTCCAGCCCTTTCTGTTCTTTAAATGCATCCAGTTCATTTGCATCTCAGGGCCTTACACTTGTAAGCCCTCCCCCCAGTACACTCATATCCTAGTTCCTTCTCATTCTTCAGTTTTCAGCAAAAAGGCCCCTCTTTGTGTCCCATCTCTGTGCCTGTTCTCTTTTACGCACAGCACGTGTCACCACTCGACAATCTTTTCACGAGTTTAATGGTTTGTATACTTGTGTGTCCCTGCTAGAATTCAGGCTCCATGAGGATGGGGACCTTCCTTCCTGCTGTCGTTTCAGCATCTAGAACTGCCTCTGACACTCAGTAGGTGCTCAATAAATATGTTGGAAGAAAAAGAAAATCATATCTCCTAAAAATTCTTTTTTTTTTTAAAGATTTTATTTATTTATTTGACAGACAGAGATCACAAGCAGGCAGAGAGGCAGGCAGAGAGAGAGAGGAGGAAGCAGGCTCCCTGCTGAGCAGAGAGCCCGATGTGGGACTCGATCCCAGGACCCTGGGATCATGACCTGAGCCAAAGGCAGAGGCTTTAACCCACTGAGCCACCCAGGCGCCCTAAAAATTCTTCTATAACATAACATTCCCTTCAGACCTTAAGACTGGGGGTGCCTGGGTGGCTCAGTTGGTTAAGCATCCGCCTTTGGCTCAGGTCATGATCCCAGGGTCCTGGGATGGAGCCCCGAGTCAGGCTCCCTGCTCAGCGGGGAGCCTGCTTCTCTCTCCCTCTCCCCCTGCTTGTGTTCCATCTTTAGCTGCCTCTCTCTGCATCAAATAGATAAATAAAAATCTTAGGAAAAAAACACAAACCCTTAAGACTATTTCCTCTTGGGGTGCCTAAATGGCTCAGTCAGTTAAGCTTCTGATTCTTGGTTTTGGCTTAGGTCCTGATCTCAGGGTCATGAGACCACACTGAGAGTCTGCTTGAGATTCTCTTTCTCCCCTTCTAACCCTCCCCCACTTATGTGCCCCCCTCAACAAATAAAATAAGTAAACTCTTAAAAAAAAAAAGATTGTTTCCTGTTTCCTTTCAAAAAGTGAATAAGGAATGCCAAGGCTAGGCTTGAACCCTCCTCTAGGTAAAGTTTAAGTTAAAGGGAACTTTTCCAGAGGAAGAATGGCACAGATCAGCAGTGAAGCCTGTTAGCCCAAAGGGGGCCTTGGCAGACCAATCCAAGATTAATGGTAGAGTAAAACAATAATCAGTAAGCTCTTGGACCAATCAGGGATAAAAATCCTCCATATTAATGTACAGAAAAACAAAACCAAGAGCAGACAAAAGATTATAAAACAGCACAGTTCTCAGTCTGGAAAAAGTGGTAAAAGATCACAGCCTATGCCCCTTCTTGGTGACTCCAACAATGTAGACTGAATCAACACGTATAAAATATGAAAAGATTTATTTGCTTATAATTCCGGTTTTCCAAGTTGTGTCCATAACTACCTTTAAGAGCCCGGTTTTTGCCCTGGTATTAGAAAGATATTTTAGAATAGGGTTTCCTCAGTTCTAATACACCTTCGTCAGTAGCAAAAATGTCTCCCTTATAGCTTTTTAGGGGGAAAAAGAAATCATGCCAGAAGAAATATATGCATTTACTGTATGAGGAAATCTACTTTCAAAATGGTAAAATATGGGAATTATGTGATTTGGAGGAGAAGAAACAAAGTAATTTCTCTCTTCCTCCCAAAATAATAAGTACAGTTACACAGAGGTTTGGTCATTTAAAAATAATCTCAGAGAGGGGTGCCTGGGTGGCTCAGTCAGTTGGGCAGCGGACTCTTGATTTTGGCTCAGGTCGCGGTCTTGGGGTTTTGGGATTGAGCCCTGTGTCCAGCTATGTGCTGGGCAGGGAGTCTGCTTGGAATTCTCTCTCTCCCTCTGCCCCTTTGCTTGCATGCTCCCTCTCTCTTTCTCTCTCTCTTCATCAATAATAATAATAATAATAATAATAATAATTTCAGCAACAGAGAAATTGAAAACAAATTTGTACTATTCAATGTCCTGTTGGTATAAGTTGGAATAATCTTACTTGGGGAAAAACTGGCAATGTATTTCCATTTGTCTTGGCAGCTCAGCATTAATTCAGCCTACTTATAGGAGAAAAAGGCATCATCCTCCAACCCAAGTGTGGGGTCATTTTTGGACAGCCATTTTGGACAAGCTCTGGCCTCTTGTTAAATGTGACATACTGAGTCAGAGGCAGACATCTTTCTGTGGTTATTTGCTGTTTGGAGACCCATTTCTCCCTCCCTCTCAGACCTGTGGGTCCAGAGGCTTTTGTTCCCACTGCCAGTACAGAAAGAGAATGTGATTCAGGGCTGGCTAATTGGAGCCTTGCATTCATGCGGCCCCAGAGACTTTTTGAGCGATGGCCTGTAAACTCATTAGAACCAAGAGAACTTGTGGCCTGCGGCAAGGACATTTCCACCAGATGGGCTGGCGTGGGATCTGTGAGGATATGGATGCTGAAATGGCCACACTCATCCTTTGACCACATGGGGTCTGAAACTGAAACCAACAAAGTAGGGAATCGGTGGGGAGGGGTGGTGATGGAGAAAAAACAGCTACTGGCCTTGTTGGCTGAATCCATCTGTACCTGAGGCTAGCTCTATTTCTGGACTTTTAATTTACATTAACAAACAAATTCTCTATTTTGTTTGAGCTGGTATAATCAGGGTTTCTATCACTGGCAATACAAACACCCTTGTGACATAGAAGTTGGTACTAAACATAAGGGTTGAATGTGACTAACCCTAAAATGTGCAAGTGACTGATTAAAGTCAAGTGAAGGCCAGTGCAGGCTCTCCTGGGCTAGGGCACTGGCAACTTGTTATGTGGTACCCACACTGATGCTTATGCTACCATCTATTGAATCCCTGGCCTCCTAAGTCCATGAGCCTATGGATGGTGCATCATTAAAGGATTTGGAGGGAACATTTAGAACGTTGGTATGTGTTGGCCAGTTCTTGTGACCTTCAGTAAGGACTACAGAAAAGAGATAATTTAGACTGAAAGTGACTGGAAGCACACAGAGAGGAAAAAAATACAGCTTTCTATTAGAGGTCTTTTTTGCCTGTGATCTGCAACCAAGATGGCTAAGAGTCAAATAATCTGGAAACCTGTGCTTTGGAAAAGTCAAAATTTCTATGCTATGCTAACATCAGATAAAGTGGGGTCAAAACGTAAGAACCACATCAGGAAATACGTTTGGAATACAGGAGAAGCCTGACACCCCATTGTCTCTTCAAAGACCCATCCAGTGGCTTATAAGATATGCCAGAGACTGGCGACTGGTATCTAACTCTCTTCTAGGAATAAGAGAATCACAAAATTCCTCTAACATTCTGAGTCTACCATTGTATGCTGGGTGTCAAACTATACAGGAGCTTAAGTATAGTTCTAGGTTTTCTACTAGCTGCATTAGAAAGAGTTTAAAAAGTGAAATTATAGTACTGTTTTATTTAACACTCTTTTTCATTTCTTTCATTACAACATGTCCTCACAATAGAAGGGTATTCAGTAGGCACTTTGCATTCTTTTCTTCACACTGAGCCTTCAAAAATAAGTATGTATTTTACTCATGGCAACATCTTTGGTGCCCAACAGCCACTACCACACCGGACAACACAACTCTGGATAGCGCGGCCCTGGGGGGATGGAGCCCCACCTTACTCCATCCTCTCCCCTGACAGGATACACCCATGACACTTCACACATAACCTGGGGAAGCAGGCAGTCCTGGGGAAGTCTCTGGGCTACAGCTTCAGGGCTAAGAAGAGTTTGTCCTGCTTGGAGCGCTCTCTTAAAACAGGGCATTGGCTAGGTAGTTTTGGGTTTGGGGCCAGTAGAATTAAAGACCCAAATTGGCTTCTCTTTCCTAGAGTCGTAATGCTGACAATTGTAGCACAGGACTTGAATCCTCAGCCAAGGTAAACAGTATAGAATACCTTCAAACTGGGGGCTCAGAAGAGATTCACAGACTCAAAAGCCTCAGTGGCTTTCCAATGTTCACCAAGTAAAATCTAAAGTCCTTGCAGTGACTAGCAAGGTCCTGTGAGATCTGACAGTCTCCCTCTGATCTACTTCCTCCACCGCTTCTCCTCACCCCTTGCCCCTCCCTTTGTCCTGGAGTGTTTGTGAGGACAGCTTTCTCCTGGTTTCGTGGCTCGCTCCTCGCAATCATTTGCATTCCATGCTGTCTGCGGATGGTCTACGGGAGGAGCTCTATCTATGCATGCTTTACAGGAGGAGCCCTGTCTGTGCATGCTCTACGGGAGGAGCCCCACGAGGGCAGTTTGCCTTATTCACTTTGTCCCCTAACTGCTCTTATTCACTTTGTCCCCTGCTTTAGACCAGCATCTGATGTTATCACCTGGGCTTGAGAAATGGTGTAAATGGATTTTAAAAGCTTCTAACTCCAAGTTGAGTTTCATCCTTCCTTTAACCTGAGGTTGGGAGTAGGCTGCCACACACTTGGCTCTAGGTTGGGGCGGTGCTAGAGTGAAGGAGGTACATGCTGGATTTCTTCCGCCAAAAGGACCCGGGAAAGTCTTGCTTCTCCTGACAGTTGTTGACACAGGACAGCCATTCAGAGTGACAACGTGGGGACCTGCCAATACATGTAACAACTCCTTCTCAAGCAGGGTTCTTTGCCAGCGTTGAGTATATGACAGGGTCTTGCTTACGTTAGGAAATGATGAGGCGACTCGCTTGGAAAGAGAAAAGGAGGCCCACATCCAGAGTGGGAAGAAGGAGACCCCGGGAAAGGACAGTCCCATAATGGGTTCACAACTTCGCAGTCAGCCAGTCTGTGTTTTATCCCCCAGGGCCGGCCGTCCACTACGCTGGTTTCTGAGCACACAGTGGAGAGCCCTGTTTCTCCACACAGTTTGCAAACAACAAACAACAACAAATGCTGATGTTGGAACATCACTAACTTTATGTCTTCGAGGGACAAATGCTGATTATGTGTGGAAAGACCTTTCGTGTTTCCTTTGAAAGCACTGTCCTGTCTTCGGTAATTTAAGTAAAATGCAGAAATTTCCCAGTTGGTCACCAACATCCAATACAAGTTGCCCCCAGGGGAAAACCCATGTGAAGAACAGAAAGAAGTTCTTTCAGCTCAAGGGGAAAACTGGTGGAAAGCCCCATTTTCACATGTATCCATTTGTGCACACACATAGGGAGAAAGTGCTGGCATAGGGATAGCTGTGTGTTCCTTTCCATTGCTAATCATTAGGTACAAAGCCCAGGATGGGGCGTTTACAATTATTTCTGGGGTGGGGACAGTAGTGATATTGTTCCTCATTCAGACTTCTCTATACAGTTACCTGGTGTTTCTCACTGGAGGATAGAAACCATGGGGACAGGAGAGTCCTTCCACAGAGTACTCAGGAAACAAGAGTCTATACAGCTCCACACCTTTGGGCCTGACATCACCCACCTGAATGCTGCAGGAAGGGCTCAGTGACCCAAGACTTCCCCTGGGACCCCTGACTGCACGGAAGCCAGGCCTGGCTGGTGCAGCTGCTACCTGGAAGAGGCGGGCCCAACCACTCTGTCCTGTCATGTGGACAGGAAATGGGGGCATTTGTGGGTGTCATAACAGTTGGGGGCCCTCCTAGCATTCAGACCTAGAGACCGGAGATGCTAGATGACCTGCAGTGTACCAGACTGGCCCACTTAGTAAAGAACTGTCCCATGTGATGTTCAAAGGTCCTGTTAGAGATTGATGTAGGAAAATAACCGTTGGTAGTTATCTGATCTTAGGTCTTGGCTCCATTTTAAATATAAACTCAAAGTAATTATTGCACTGTTGTATGAGCCGCTGAATTTTCCAGTAATGCAACTGTCATATAAATGAAATACAATGTTTTGCTAAGATTTTTACTAATAGTTGCTCACCTTTTTCTGGAAGATTATTTGCCCAAAGACATTCCACTCCAGGTATGTAGTTCCCTCTTACCCCAACCTGCACCTGCCTATTCACAGTGGTTACAGGTGGAGAAGGAACTACTCAGCAAATTACTTCATTCTGTTTGCTAATGAATTGTAGCTGATCACTTATAAATTGAAGTTATTTTATAATAAATTATGTTCCTTTTATTTCTCTCTCTTTTTCTTGGAGGGGAGGGGCAGAGGGCAAGGGAGAAGGAAAGAATCTCAAGCAGGCTCCATGCCCCGCAAGGAGCTGACCTCAATCCCATGGCCCTGAGATCATGACCTGAACCAAAATCAAGAATCAGATGCTTAACCAACTGAGCCACCCAAGTGCCCTATTTTTTTTTTTAACTTTTTTATTTGACAGAGAGAGAGAGAGCACAAGTAGGCAGAGAGGCAGGCAGAGGGAGAGGGGGAAGCAGGCTCCCTGCTGAGCAGAGAGCCTGATTCCGGGCTCGATCCCGGGACCCTGACACCATGACCTGAGCTGAAGGCAAAGGCTTAACCCACTGAGCCACCCCGTATTTTTTTTTAATTACAGATAAAGATTATATCAATTTTGGGGGAAATTATGTATAAAGTCAGATTATTTCACTGATGGAGTTTCACTGAAGTTTGTGAAGTATGCACTAGAAAAGAGTCGGTAAAGGGTCAGACAGGCTGAGAGCCATTGTTTCTGTGCTTACATATAGAATGGCTCTGCTCATCTAGCTGGGAAAGGGGAGAAAAGAGCCTTGGGGACCACAGCTGCTCACCTACAATCCTGGGAGGGAATCTTGTACTCTCTTTCCAAAAAGGCCACAGATTTGTGGTGCTTCTTTTTTCTGTTTCTTAGCAGACCCTGCTTCTCTCAGCAGCTTGGCAGAAACAATTTATTCTACTTCAATGACCCCAGATTCCCAGAGGACTCTGCTATTCCAAGAACTTTCTGCCTGCCTTTTGGCTGCTCTGGATTCTCCAAATGCCTATGAAAACAGACTGTTGGAAAAATATTTCCAGGTTGTCTGATGGGATGGCTACCCTACCAGGACATAGGAAAGACAACGGCAAGTGATTCTACTGGACCAAGTACATGTCTATAGTTTCCTCAACTCCAAATATGGGTGCAGGGCCAACAGGATCCCAGGAAAGGGCACAAACACAAGGGTGTGTGTGTGGAGGGGGGTTGGTTTTGTCCTCTTTGCTCACTGCTGACTAAATGACTCCTTCCCCTGCTTCTTGGAAGCTGCTTAACTCAGCCTTGGACAATTTTATTCTGTTTCAGAACCATTCTGACGTATGTTGAGTATGTGGCTTGACTACATTAAAATATTGATTTGTGCACCTGAAACTAATAAAATAATGCAAGTCAATTATTCCTTAATAATAAAATAAAATAAATAAATACTGCCTGGTTTGGGAATACCAAGCCACAAAGATTTGAGGTATAAGAACCACACGTGGTTTATGGTTGTAGGATACCCTCAGGAAGATAAATGGACATAGTTAAACAACAACAACAAACAAAACTCAATAGCCTCTCCCCTCCTCAACCTGACCACCATTAAAAAAATTAAAAAACAGGGTGCCTGGGTGGCTCAGTTGGCTAAGCGACTGCCTTCAGCTCAGGTCATGATCTCGGAGTCCTGGGATCGAGTCCCGCATCAGGTCATGGGGTGTCTGCTTCTCCCTCTGACCTTCTCAGCTCTCATGCTCTCTCACACTCTCTCTCTCAAATGAATAAATAAAATCTTTAAAAATAAAAAAAATAAAAATTAAAAAACAAGAATAAAACTAAACAGTTAAACAGAGTGTAGGCCGGGTGTTACTCTTGGCTTTTGGGAGGCAGCTGTGTCCTAGATGAGGCAAATAAGTAGTTGTCTGGGGACCATGGCTAAGGTCAAGAATAAGCTGCTAGCATAACCTCCACCTGGGCACACAGCCCCTGTCGCCCTGAGCACTGCCCCTCCACCGCTATCCTCCTCCAGATGAGCTTCTCCAATTTGACCCTCTGCCATTGCTGCCTTGCCTACCCTCCACCTGGCCCCACTCAACCTCTCAGCCAGTCTGCTCCAGCCAAAAAGAAAAACACAAAGCAGTGAATTGCTTTCTAGAAATAAAAATATTTTCTATGATCTTTTTAGCGGCTTACACTGTGTGTCTCTGACTCTGTGGCTAACTAGAGAGCAGGGCCATGCTCGGGCTCCTATGCACAGCTGTCATTCAACAAAGACAAACAAAGCTCTCCACCTCGTGGAGTTTACACCCATATCTGAGTTAATACAATGGAAGGAAAACGAATTTAGCCTCTGTATTGTGCAGTGTGGGTGTTCATTTTGGCCCAGCTCATCTCAAACAGCAGCCTCACAAAGATCACTATGGGAAGAAGGGCTAGTTCAGGCTGACTCCAGTGTAAACGTGCAGTGCTCCGAAGTCCTTGTGGGGCGGTTGCCAAAGGGGGTGGGGGGGCATTCTGATTGGAGAACCATTTCCATACAAACATACTTGACGGTACGCTGCCAGGCCAGTCCATAAGAGTCTATTTAATTCATAATGTGACTAAACTGTATCTCTGGTTCCAAGTCTTCAAAGGAAAGGACTCAGAGGTGGGGGGGAGAGCATTACTCGGGTGCTCCAGCCTCACCTTCTACTCCCTTCTCCTTGGTGGCCCTGGGATTTCCCGTCACCCCACTCAGGACCCTGAGCAGCTCCTGTCCCAAGGCCATAATTCCCTTCCCCAGGATAAGATGATGTCACCCACACAGAAGGAGGAAGTCAGGTTGTTTTGAAAGAAAGAGTAGTTGTTAACCCAAATGATGTTGAGTTAGTGGACTTTGTATTGAGATAAAAAATGCACTGGGCTGGAGGGAGAGACTATAGCAGAGTCCCATGGTCTGGGGATAACATCCTTAAGGTTCTCCTCCTGTTTACAGTTTCCTTCTTTCACTTTTATATATCTTTTTCCTTATTAAAAAGTCATACATGGAAGTGTTTAGAACATAAAAATAGTTTTTAAATGACCCATTAGTACTCAGAGAAAACCAGTTAACATTCTGGAATTTCCTTCCAGTCTCTTCTTCTTCACTATGTAGGTATCTAAAATGGGATCATATGGTATATATGTAAATTTATTTCCCCTTTTTTAAAAACATTCCCTCATATTATTAAATCTTCTCTGAATGCAATTTTAATAGCTGAATGTTTTATTTTATGTGTGGTCTATGACCCATGTAACTATTTTTCATTGTTAAACATTTAAACTACCTCCAGTTTCATTATTACAAAATTCTGTCGTGTTAGGGGGCTTGTGTCTAAAGATTTGTGGTCATTTCAGGTTATTTCCTCAGGACATATGTATTAAAGTACAATTACTAGAATGGAAGGTATGAAGTTTATTCTTCTAACAATCCTGATACATACTGTTAAACCGTTTCCTCAAAGTGGTGGGATATCTTCTCTCATTAGTACCCACTTCATTTCTTTTCAACATGTGCTATTATTATCACTTTTCAAAATCTTTATCAATTTGATAGATGAAAATGTTGATTTTCATTTCTTTTATTATTAGTGAGGCTGGCAGTGTTTCATATATTTATTGTCCTCTCCATTATACCTTTCTCCATTGATTGACTATTATCTGGATTCTTTTTGATCACAATGTTTTAGTCTCTTCTTTATTTCTTTCACTTCTGAACCTAAAGATTACTCAAATCTCCAAGACTTTTTCATAGACAAAATAAAAAGTCCTGATCATTGGGGGACTGAGTGTATAAGCAGTGATTATTTTTGTGCATTGATAAAGCAAATTTCATAAATCAAGGAGGGCCTGGCACATACATGCCTACAAAAAATTTTCTGAGCAGGCAACTGTGGCTAATTTTGCGCAGCTTGTGAGAATTTTACCATTTCAAGAAAGGTCTCCAACCCATGGCAGAAGGAGGGTGTGGGACATCTGGGCCCATCTTACCACAGTTCTTCCTGTCTCAAACACAGAAGTAGGAATGCCCTGATTGTTATTACCCATGTGCATCCATGTGTGAACCTCTGAAGTCTGAGTACGGAAAACAGTCATCATGACCCTGAGTCACCTCATCCCACCTTTCACAAGACTAAAGTTCCCAGGAACTAAGGAATAATGTGGGCTGACCCAATGAGTCTCCAAGCTTCCGTTATCTTCACTGTCTTCACTAACTATTAAGCAAATATTTTGGAAGAAATAAAATCTAATTTAGAATTTTTTTTTTTAATATTAAAAACTTGGTGATAAAAATCACTTCTGAGCATGGGTCGTTCAAAGTAACTTTCATTCTCTATTTGATGATTCACCTGAGGGCCTGGGCTGACATGACCTCCTCTGGCCTTCTTTCCACTGGGTCTTCCCAAGTCAAGGGCTCTTCCTCACTTCCTACAGTTTCCTCTCCTGAACTCAAGATGGCTGATGCGCCTAGGTAGAAAGGCAGCCACTCTGGGGTAACATGCCTGGAGCATACGAAACATTCAACAGTGTCAGCTATTGTTACTATTACTAAGTGAGCTAATCTTGTCCACAGTTAGTGCTACTTGGTAAGGAAACAGCTGGTAAAGTGGTTCTTTTTGTTTATAGAAGGATAATTCAATGCAAAGTGAGAATGAAGAATTTACCGTTTGACAACTGAGAAGAATTGAATACTAGTAATTTCAGAGTCTATTTTATATCATTGTACAACTTGTTTTCAAATCTACTTAGGACAATTTCAAAAAGCTGGCATTTGTCCACTCGATCTGCACTCACAAGTACCTGTGCATTTTGTGCAATTCCAAATATCACCAGATTCAATTAACACATTTTCAGAAAAAATGCCCCCCAAACTTTCTAAAAACAGCTTCTCCTAAAATTTAAGGAGAATTGGAAATTAGTAAATAGATTTTATGCTCACTGATTTGTTTTTATTCACCTGGAGAGGCTTGTTGCCAATCCATTGGCTCACTGCCATCCATCCTGGCAGGAGGGTGGGAGGCCACTGATCTCAAAATCCTTCACTGCAGAGGGCAGGACTTTTCTTCAGGGCACTGAGACAATGCCCAAAAGCCCTTTGGGGTGGTCTCACTCAAGCGGGGAATGGAAGGCAGAGCTTATTTTCACGGCTGCTTTATTCTAGTGGTTAAGGAGCAAAGAGAACAGTAATTGTCTGTGAATGTTTTCAGAGGTGGCACATAATGAACCAAGAGAAAACAGGCTTTGAGGCAAGATCTGATTTCTCTTAGCAAGTGAGAAAATAAAACCACGATTCCTATCATTATGCCCAAGTCACCACAAGATGATGGCACTCAGATGTGAAAGGTGGTTGTGCCAAGAGTCAAGGATTCAGCAAAATGGAATACCACACAGAAAACCCTCTGTATATCCAACACTCATTGGTAGGGAATTCATGGAAAACCAGTATGAAGATGACCGACAGGAAAGTTCATTTTCCAAAATACAAAGGCTTCTTGGGTGCCTGGGTGGCTCAGTTGGTTGGGCGACTGCCTTCAGCTCACGTCATGATCCTGGAGTCCCAGTATCGAGACCTGCGTTGGGCTCCCTGCTCCGTGGGTGGGGAGTCTGCTTCTCCCTCTGACCATTCCCCGTCTAATGCTCTCTCTCTCTCTCATTCTCTCGCTCACATAAATAAAATCTTAAAAAAAAACACACACACATACACAAAAAAACAAAGGCTTCTGTACACAGAACTTTCTATTCATCCAAGACTACCTGGTACAAAATGCTCTGTTGGGGGCACATTTGTACTACTCTCCACTAGTGGTGTCTGCTGAGTTCTCTTCAATTTCTGACTGCACAAATGCAGAGAGATAAGGTTTTCGCCTTCTGCTTTCTCTCCCCCTCATATCTTGAAAATATAGATGAGAGTCTCTAAAAATGCTGGCAGATACAAAAAGATGAAGTATCTCAAAATCTTTAGAGACATAAGCTACCTAGAAAAGTTTAAGCAATGGAGAACAAGAGCAACACACATGGTACCCTGGATGCACTGGAGATTACCATCTGTGACATGTGTTATCACCATTTTCTAAAATGCAGCTTTTAAGGGGCACCTGGCTGGCTCAGTTGGTGGAATGCATAATTCTTGATCTCAGCGTTGTAGGTTCAAATGTCGAGATGACTTAAAATCTTGAAACAAAGTGAAAAATTAACATGCAGCTTTTAAAAAAATTTTTTTTAATTATAATATGACTATTCTAGAATGCTCAAAGACAGTGTACACTACATTAACTCAGGGAAGTAACTGGTCCTCATTACCGTGTTGCTAGAATTTGGTCTTTTACAAAAATAAAGTCCATGAAAAAAAGGAGGGGTGCCCAGATGGCTCAGTAGGTTAAGTATCTGACTTTTGATTTCAGCTCAGGTCATAATCTCATGGATCTTGAGATCAAGCCTGTGGGGCTCTGAGCTCAGTGGGAAGTCTGCTTGAGGATTCTCTTTCCCTCTGCCCCTTCCCCCAATCCCGCCCCCACCCCTGCTTGCCTTCACATGCTCTCTTTCAAATAAATCAATCTTTATTTATTTGTTTATTTGACAGAGAGAGAGAGGGAGGGAACACAAGCTGGAAGAGTGGGAGAGGGAGAAACAGGCTTCCTGCTGAGCAGGGGGCCTGATGCAGGGCTCGATCCCAGCACGCTGGGATCATGACCTGAGCCAAAGGCAGATGCCTAATGACTGAGCCACCCAGGTGCCCCTCAAATAAATAAATTAAAAAAAAAAAATCCATGAAAGACTAGGTCAACTCAGAGGTTTTTTCCTTAAGTGTAACTCCTCCTGCACCCCCAAAAGCAAGTATACTTTTTAAAATTATTTATTTATTTATTTATTTTGAAAATTATTATTATTTTTTTAAAGATTTTATTTATTTATTTGTCAGAGAGAGAGGGAGAGAGAGCGAGTGAGCACAGGCAGACAGAGTGGCAGGCAGAGGCAGAGGGAGAAGCAGGCTCCCTGCCAAGCAAGAGCCCGATATGGGACTCGATCCCAGGACGCTGGGATCATGACCTGAGCTGAAGGCAGCTAGCTGCTTAACCAACTGAGCCACCCAGGCGTCCCAAGTATACTTTTTTTTTTAAAGATTTTATTTATTTGACAGATGGAGATCACAAGTAGGCAGAGAGGCAGACAGAGAAAGAGCGGGGGAAGCAGGCTCCCTGCTGAGCAGAGAGCCCAATGCGGGGCTCCATCCCAGCACCCTGGGATCATGACCTGAGCCAAAGGCAGAGGCTTTAACCCACTGAGCCACCCAGGTACCCGCAAGTATACTTTTAAAATAAAATCAGGGACGCCTGGGTGGCTCAGTTGGTTAAGCGGCTGCCTTCAGCTCAAGTCATGATCCCAGCGTCCTGGGATCAAGTCCCACATCGGGCTCCTTGCTCGGCAGGGAGCCTGCTTCTCCCTCTGCCTCTGCTTGTGCTCGCTTGCTCTCTCTCCCTCTCCCTCTGACAAATAAATAAAAAATCTTTTAAAAAAATAATAAAATAAAATCAGCATTTAATAAAAGTCAAACCAGTTTTTCAAAGCAATAAGCCTAGAAATATAAAAATCACTGTAAACTTAGTAAGGTTATTAATAAGGTTATGTATTTTAATTCTCTACTTACATTTTCTTTAACATAAATACAAAAGTACTTAAAGGTTTAGGATTTACTTTTGAGATACTATAGCATATGACCACCTTCATGATAAAAGACGTATGAATGTATGAAAAAGGGAATAATATTTATAAAATTTGTTAGTGCAAGCACTGTATATGTTTGTATATCAACATTCAAAGGTCATTCATTAATAAAAATATTTAAAGTCTAATAAAAGGAAGGTTAAGAATGACTTTACACAAACTTGTGTTTTCCAAAATTTGTCAGAACGAGAGAATCTGGAAGTATCCAAAATTGAGTAGAAATCCACATTCAGAAGAGTTCCATGGAATTCTCAGAATGAGAGAGCAGGCAAAGGGTCATCTGAGGACATTCTCTTAGCCTAAACATTGAGAATCATTCACATGGGGGAGCCAATGGCTGATACCAACAAAGCACAGTTTCCTACTAGTAAGCTCAAATGCCAGCCCACCCTCTCTGCCGAACTTAGCAGATGAGAAGTCATGTCATGAAGTCATGCACAAACATGAAACACGCTAGTAAAGTTTTGCTGCCACCCCCACAATCATTGCTTTGTTTGCTTAGGCTGGTGGCCAGCAGGAATATTTCCCTCTGCAAAACTATTTCAAAGTAATGACTTGGAGGAAGTGGTGTGCTGATACCGTGAAAAAAAAAATCCCTCAAACACAAAGATAGTTCAAAAAGCATCTGTATATGGCTCAGAGGAAACAAACAGCTCAGCTAATTTCAACTCAAACCTAAGAGACCAGTTTACCTTGGCCATAGCTACACACACATGCCGGAAGACTGAAGGTTGGTGATTATCTAGTGATTGGGTTTTGTGCCAAAGGGGATGAAAGGGCAGGGTTATCCATCCTGGGGTCAGGATGGAATTACAGAAGATACCCCACCCCACAATGCTTCAGACACAGAATGACATGTATATAAAAGGACTTCGCACTGCTCTCTCCATGAGACAGAGGGGCCCCCTGGATCTCGGCTGGCATGACAAGTCCCTTCCTGAAGCCACTGGTAGATCAGAAGCTAATTCTGAGCCTCTAACACATGGTCTCTCCATCACTGAAGTCTTTCCAGGGCTCTTTTTTCCACAATATTGTCTTTACAGAACTAAGAGAGGAGAAGGACATTGAAAAACAGTTGTTTCCTACGTTTATCTTGGGCTGAAATTCACCTACAATCTTCAAAATGACCAATACTGAATTTGCAACTTTTGGGTACTGAAAAATATTCTCCAAGTTAAGTGGACACATCATCACCAAAGATCACATTATATTTGGTTTTGAAAACCATTTGGAATTTTCTATAAAAGCAGCTGCTTTTCTAAGAGAATAGGTGATGATTGCTCCCTAGATCTTAAAAAAAATCCTTATTTTCAAAAAACTTTAGTTGAGAAAATCACTAGATGTGTCAGCAGAAGTTTTAAATTGTTTTTTTCATCCTGTTTTGTATGGCTATTTGGATGTCTTTATTGCTAATTGGGTTAGGAAGCCCCAAACCCCTTTGGTTTTTGATCACTCGAGGAAATCCACCTCACAGCAGAACATCTACCTATTTTATTCTATTTTCATTTTTGTGAGGCGAAAGACAGGAAAGGGTGCTGGTTTTTAATATTAGAAGTGCTTTTTTGTGTGTGTGTGTTTTTTTAAACATTTTATTTATTTATTTGACAGAGAGAGATCACAAGTAGGCAGAAAGGCAGGCAGAGAGAGAGAGGAGGAAGCAGGCTCTCTGTGGAGCAGAGAGCCCAATGTGGGACTCGATCCCAGGACCCTGAGATCATGACCTGAGCCGAAGGCAGAGGCTCAACCTACTGAGCCACCCAGGCGCCCAGAAGTGTGTGTTGTTGACCTTCAACTGGGCCCTGAGATTTTTTAGTTCAAAACATTAGTACCCAGATCACATGTGGTGACAATCACAATATTTTAAATGATGCACTTCCTTCTTCAAGTGTTGGCCATCATATTCAGACTGGGCACAGGAAGCAGAGATTTTGTCCCTGCTCAGAGGGCAGCTCCAAGTCCTGCGTTTTTTTGCCATTTGTCTTTTTAGGTAATGCCCCCGTCAGCAGTCCTCTGCAGCTCATAAAACCCAACATAACCTTTTGCGCTGCTCTGGAAAAAAACATTGGGTAATAAGGGATAGATGTGTTCTGTTCCATGTTTTCAGTGTTATTTTCTGGCCCAAAGAAATACCAAATCATAGGCATCTAAAACAAGAGATGGCCCAGTAAGGACAAGGATCTAATACAATCTGTGAGCACTGATCCTCTCCACCACTCAAGGGTTCATCTACCTGTTTCCTGCTAAGTGCTTCACAAAGAGCTATACAGGCATTGGAGCAAACAGCCATTTCTACCAGACATGGTTCAACTCAAGCGCTAGGGTGGGTCTTAAAGTGAAAGTAAAAATGTCTAGAATGATCCTTAGCTCCTAGTAACAGCACAATAAACATTAATTATTATTACTGCTCCAGGAAGGGAAAGGTTGCTGTTCTCATCACCTTGGGGACACAGGCAGGTGTGAAGAGAAGCAGATCTGTGGCAGTGACCCGTGAAAGAAATCTGGTCTCTGAGAACATGCACCGTGTGGCCGCAATATCCTCCATAAGAGCTTTCCCAAAGGGATCATTCAGCTACAGAAAACAATCAGAAGCCCCATCAGCATTTCTACATGGAGTTTATACACCACCTTAGGTGGGCTGGTCCATGGCACAGAAAGGCTTGGATAAGATACCACGAAGCAGACAAGCTGTCACACGAGGTGCTGCAGAGGGGGAAAGGTCACGGCCTAGAAAGGCAGAGGTTCCATGAAGGCCTCTGAGGTTTCATCTCATTTTCACAGCACTTAGTCACATGGTGTCCTCTATGGCTCTAAACGGTAATGAATGGCCCTTTAAAAATGAATCAGCACGCCAGGAGGAAAATGCCAAAAGTCATCATCTTGTCTCTCCGAAAGGGTTACATGGCTTTTGTTTTTATTTTGCCTTTTTTTTTTTTTTAAACCATTTCTTTAGTCTCTGAGTCCTCTTTGCAGAATAATTTATAATTCCATGATCACAAGAGCCTCCTTTGTGCCTACATTTCCCTTCTGAGATCAGCTGCAGCTGAGCCCACCCCAGCCAAGGCCGACCGGACAAGGGCAGGCTCCTGGCCCGAGAGAGGCTAGTGTTCCTGCTGGAGAGCAGCCTGGGCTGGCCGTGCACACCAGACTTGGCTCAGACAAGGCAGTCGGGCTCCTCCTCATTTCAGACGTATGAACTGGGAATCGTGGGGCCAGACAGTCAGGCACACCAGAGACATGAGAGGAGACAGGAAGAGCTGGGCATTTAATTGGTGGACATGAGAGGAGATGATCCATCTCCTGGGCCCGAGGGCACATCATGGCTTTCCAAGGACCGAAACTGCACTGCAGCGTTCAGTGTTCCAACAGTAGCAATGCTAACCAGAACAGCAAGAATAGCTAACATTTGGGACGCCTGGGTGGCTCAGTTGGTCGAGCGGCTGCCTTCGGCTCAGGTCATGATCCCAGCGTCCTGGGATCGAGTCCCACATCGGGCTCCTTGCTCGGCAGGGAGCCTGCTTCTCCCTCTGCCTCTGCCTGCCTCTCTGTCTGCCTGTGCTCTCTCTCTCTCTCTCTAACAAATAAATAAATAAAATCTTTAAAAAAAAAAAAGAATAGCTAACATTTATGGTGCACTTAATACATGCTAAGGACTGTTTAAGGCACTTTTACAAGTGTTAATTCATTCAATTTTCACAATAACTCTATTAAGTAGATGATGATAATAATGAAGATGATGATGATGATGATGATGGCAGCACTGAAGCACAGAGAAGTTAAGTAACTTGACCAAAGGTACACAGCTCGTAAGTGGCAGAGACACAATTGGAACTCCAATGGTTTGGCTCCAGAGCCCAGGCTTCTAACCAGCGTGTGACTCCCGGTGGGGTAACCCTGGGTTTCATATGTTCTTTACTGCCCATACTTACAATAAAGACCCCCTATTAAGGAGGCCTGACAGGGGTTCTGTTTCTCGCTCCCCTACTGTCTCACAATTAGCGTTTTTCTTGGCTCTACTCATTATGAATCTTAGTAATTTAAGTATGTATTTATTAATTCAAGAACTATGTAATTCTTACTCTGTGCCAGGAACTAGTACGAGGTTTGGAAGCGAAAGAGTAAGTCCTTCTCCAGCTCTCAGGAACCTTATACTTCACAGAGAAAGACTGGGCCTGCACAGAGCACCATGTCAGTATTTATACTGGAAGGTCATACTTCCATGACCTTATGCCAGATATATATTTTATACTATCTTTGTATACATTGTGTCCTATTTTTATATAACAATATATTGATTGTATCCTTAGCTCATTGTTAAAATAATGCCTAAAAATCACACTTTAAAAATCATCCAAATAATGACAGACACGTAAAGATGGCTTTCTCGAAGGTCTTCCTTCCTAGGATTCCACGTCTAAGTCAGCCTAAGGGGATGGCAGCAAGTCAAGTTTGCGCTGGCTGGAAACAGCTCTGACCAGTTATCTGCCCACAGGTGGTACTATAGAGCTCCCCCAAGCCTGCAGGCGTCTCAGAAACATGAACCTTGGCCTCTTCCTCCATTCCACCGTATTTCAGTGTTGGCAACTTGTTCACAGCGTGGATGCTTATTCCTGCCACACAGGTGTTATTTATGTCTATAGCACTCCCAAGATGGCGCTCCCAGACACTAGGTGCCACATCTTGGCATTTTCCCAAACCTACAGCACCAGCACCTGCTTTGCATCTGACAGGCTTTAAATACGTTTTAAATGATTCTTTTATGACAGTATTACAATAGTACCAGTTTACTTTGGGAAATGGTGAACTCAAGTCTAAAGGCGATAAATTATCTATAATCCTACTAGGTAGAAATACATATTGTTAACTTTTTGGAATAGTTCCTTCTAGTCTTGATACACATAAAATGTTTTAAAATTAGGAATATAACATATGTAGTTTTGAATCCAGTTTTGGTGCTCCTTTTGTGCCACGAAATACTCTTTGAAAACATGGTTTTTAATGACTGCGTGATTTCCCACACTAAAACTTAATGAATATTCTCCTATTGCAGGTCATGTAGTTATCCCTCACTTTGCTTTTATACATATGCTACTATCAATATCCTTATACACAAATCCTTATGTTCAACTAGGATTATGCAATAGAAAAATTATAGGAAAAGAAGTCCTGGATCAGAGTTTGAACAATTTAAACCCACTTGATACACAGTGCAAATGGGCCACAGGAAAGGCTTACACTCTCTCTGGCGTCATGAAAGAATGCTCTTTCACCATAGTCTCACCAACACTGGATATTATAGCTTTAAAAAAATCTTTTTTATTTTATTTTTTTAAAGATTTTATTCACTGATTTGACAGAGAGAGAACACAAGCAGGGACAGCAGGAGAGGGAGAAGCAGGCTCCCTGTTCAGCAGGGAGCCCAACATGGGGCTGGATCCCAGCACCCTGGGATTATGACCTGAGCTGAGGGCAGATGCTTAACTGACTGAGCTACCCAGGCACCCCTAGTTTTAGAAACTGGGGTATCTGGGTGGTGCAGTCGTTTAGTTTAGTCCTGACTCTTGGTTTTGGTTCAGGTCATGATCTCAGGGTCGTGAGATGGAGCCCTGCATTGGGCTCCGTGTTCAGCGTGGAGTCTGAGTTTCTCTCTCCTTCTTATCCCTCCTGCTCATGCTCTCTCTCTTCCCCTCTCTCAAATAAATAAATACATCATAAATTTAAAAAAGAAAATCTTAATCTTATTTTGGTTTCTTCAGAATACAGAACAGAACCTGTATTTAAACTGTGTGTTCCTCAGTAAAATTTCAGATGGGCCACTTACAAATGAGCAAAACAAGCCTATGATCAACAGACCCCAACTTCAAGCCCCTGAAGCCTTAAAATACCTCAGAATTTTAGAAATGGAAAGTACTTTAGAGATCACTGAGCAAACTGTTTCAGTTCATAAATAAGGTAACCAAACCTCAGAGAGGTTAAGTGACCCGGGTAATGTATTTGACTCTGAACTAGAACTAGTTGTCTTGAGCCATACGTCATTTCTTTAGAATGGACTGATAACCTGATGGAAGCAACAAACCACTGTTATCAGAGTGAAAAAATACAGGGGAAAATAGCATAAGAACATATATGGAAAAGAAACCATCAGTGTTCTAAATTCTGCTTTATCTTCAAGACATAGGTGAGAATAAACTGTTTTATAGACAAAGGCAAAAAGTCCCATGTGAGTACCGTTCTATTCTTAAATTTTTTTTTAAGATTTTATTTATTTATTTGTTAGAGAGAGAGAGCGCGCGAGCACAGGCAGACAGAGTGGCAGGCAGAGGGAGAAGCAGGCTCCCTGCCGAGCAAGGAGCCCGATGTGGGACTTGATCCCAGGACACTGGGATCATGACCTGAGCTGAAGGCAGCGGCTTAACCAACTGAGCCACCCAGGCATCCCAGTACCGTTCTATTCTTAAGATCCCTGCTCCAATCTAGAACAGATATTTTCTTCCTGGAACCAATAAAACACTCAGCATTGATAGATTACCCTCCCAGCCAGCCAGCATTCACTGAGAATATACTGTGGCCAAGCACTGGGCCAGGTGCTGGGGTAGCAGGGGGAAGAGAACCAAGGAGAGAAGTGAGGGATTCATTCTGGGGGGAAGCAGGCAGGAAGGCGTGTGAACAAATCCTAATGCTCGTGACTGGGTGGGGAGGGGGCGCACAGGTATGGCGGCAGTGGTAGAGCCATGGACGTGGAGGACTTCACCAAGGAGTGGATGCATGAGTTGTGCCTGTGCTTGAAAGCAGTCTACTGGGCAGAGTGGAGAGGACAGCATCACGGGCAGTGAGAGCACAAGGCTGCGCGTCTGATGGGGCTGAAACATGGTGGCTGCACGCCTCCACCCATTGAACTCTCATGCTCCTACAAGCAAACTGATGGTCACTGGATGGCTTTTCAGGCTGGCTGTTATTCTGACTGGTTACACTTGTGCCCACCAGCTGTTAGATATTTTCAGTACCAGCCCTGCCTATAAGGATGTTACTATCTTCACTTAAATTTTTCAGAGGTTATAGAACTGATAAGTTTGGGTTTTGAGCTTTTGACTATCAACATCACAAGGCAGAAACAACTATAACACCTAGCATGGGGTCCTAGCAGGAGGACCTAGCATGGGGTCCTCCTGAGGGTGTTGTATTTCTTGTTAACTGGTTAATTTTCAGTTATGAATTGTTTGAAAAGTCTGATGACTTTAAGAGATAAGAACTGGCAGATTGGGATGCATGGCATTAATATGGATAAAAGAGATTTATTACAAATTAATAGATGAGCTTGTTTATTAATCAAACAGTAAGATCTAGTGGCCAGTCTAATAGATACTATAATTTTGAAGTAATATAAGGGTAAACAATATTTGGAGATATCTGAAATTAAACTGTATATGTTATTTCTTCTTTTTGAATTGAACACTTTTTGACATAGAACTGTGTAAATTTAAGGTGTATAATATGCTAATTTATAGACTGTAATATGACTACCATTATAGCAATAATTAGTACTTCTACCACATTACATCATCACCCTTTCTTTTTAGTAGATGGAATAATTAAGTTATAGTCTCTTAGCAAGTTTGCTAATTACAATACATTCTTATTGTCTATACTCACCATACTATATATTAGATCTCTAGGACTATTTATAATCGTAGTGTAAGTTATCTATTCTTATGCAACAATAAATTACCCCAGAACTACGTAGTTTCAACGAACAGACATATTATATCACAGTTTCTGTGGGTCAGAAATCTGGGCATAGTTTAGCTGAGAATCTGGTTCAACGTCTATCACAAGACTGCAATTAAGGTGGCAACTGGGGCTGTGTTCTCATCTGAAAGTTCAACTAGGGGAGAATCTGCTTCTAGGCTTACTTATGTGTTGGCAAGACAAGGTTTCTTGCTGGTTATTGGTCAAAGGCCAATAACCAGGTCCTTGCCATGTGGGTCTCTCTATATGGCAGCTCAACAGCTCATAGTTGGCTTCCTTTAGTGAAAACGAGAGAGTGCCAGAAAGTGCCCCATGGACAGCAGCCTTTTTATAACTAAATCTCAGAAGGGACACCTTGTCCTCTCTGGTGCATCTTGTTCACTATAAATGAATCACTAAAACTAGCCCACATTTAAAGGGAGGGATTTAAATACGAGTGTGAATTTCAGGGGAAGGGGATCACTGGGGGCCACCTTAGAAGCGACCCACCACCTAATGACATAAAGTATCTATGACTTTTATCGGTGAGGATGCCTCAAGTGCTGCTAAAACTATTGCAGTTTGTGGGCGACATTCACAAAAGACAGAAATGCAAATTTTGGTTAGAGGTTGGAGGAAATAAAGATGTTCTATTTTCCCCATGCAACTCACAGACTTAAGGTTAAAAACTCCCATGTTAAAGGATGCAGGCTATCTTGCACTATGTAAAAATCAGTTTGATGCTCTATAGATGGGCACAAGGATTCCTCACATACCCCTGGAATCCAACATGTGTGGGCATTTACTGTGTTTACAAAAGATTCCATTTTTGTTTGTTTGTTTTTAAACCATGAGGTACTGTTAGTCCCGCTGGGAAATAAATTGACTTTAAAAACCATTCCCACAGCTGTAAAAAGGCAAGTGTTTGGCACTAATAAGTCAGGATTAGTAGAGCTTGGCTTATAATGAACGTTTCACCTCCTCTGGGCAGGTGGTCACCCACTGATCTATGGGAACAAACAAGCCATGTTTTGAAGTGATAATCATTTTTCTAATGATAGGTGGGACTGGAGTAGAAAGCAAGTAGAGGGAGATACTGTATTCCTGCAAAATTCAATCTTCTTAAACTTGGACCCTCTGAAAACATGAATCAAAATGTTTCCAGGACTACTTTCTTGACCTCTGCTTATTGTTACCTTTCCATCTGTAACCACTTAGGGATTTTCCTTCTAGATAGTGAAGAACAGCCTGGATGCTATCACCAGGCCCATATCAGAGATGCAGTGACCATGGGACACAAGGATAGGCTTAAATTTTGCCCTCTTGGACCCCAAATGAAATTTGGCATCACCCACTTAATGAAACGCTTTCAGTGTTCCATTTTATTGGAGGTGGGACAGGGATTATAGTCAAAATATCTAACAACCATTAAGACACAGTCATTAACCAATCGGAATAATGTCTCCCAGTCCTGGGGTACCCCATGGTGTGCTAGACACTAAACCTTAGTTGTTGAATTAGGACACAGGTCTTAGGGGTCCAGGAGTGCACTTAGGCGTCTAAGGTCGGTGAAGATTCACTAACTGGTGTTGAAGCTTCTCAACAGTTTAGTAACCAGCATGGCTGTACCAGTGCAAACAAACTGGATATCAACTGCTGAGGTGGGAGATGGTCTTCCTCAGGGTCCCTGTAGATGGTTAGTGGTGTGGGAGCTGACCCTGTCACAGTGCACTCCATGAGGCCTATCCTAGGAGGACTGAGCCCAGCTCTCCTTCCTGAGCCCTGAGCTAAGGTCTTGGAGGCTCTTGGACAGAGAGCAAGTGCACAAGCCAAGGGTGGGGGCAGAGGTAGAGGGAGAAGTAGATTCTTCACTGAGCAGAGAGCCCGATGCAGGGCTCGATCCCAGGACCCTGAGATCATGACCCGAGCTGAAGTCAGACACTTAACCGACTGAGCCACCCAGGCTAACTAGCTAATATCTGTCTCAACTACAATAAATGCAATTCCAATTATCAAGATAATATTCACATAAACATTAAAAGATGAAAACAACCACAATACTTTCTCCAATTGCCTTGACATATACACAAAAAAACTTGGTTTGTTTAGATATTGAGCATTTGAAAAAAATTAACTTCGCTTTTGCCCACTTTGCTAAATTTTCTTCCTTTAAAATAATTATGAGATCACTGGGGCTTAAACAGTGAGAGGCAAGGCCTAAAATAAAAATCCTGACCCTTCCACTCTTGTTTACATTCTCTGATTTCAGTCCCAGAAATCAATCAAGAAATAAGCCCTTAGGCAGAGTCCCATTCTGCATTTTCAGTAGGAGTTTTAGAAGCAACAGATGAATTCAGGAGTACTATGAAACCATTAAGACCATTAAGAAAGACGAATTCTTCAAGGAGGCTAACTCCTACGTTTAGACAGGTATATCCAGCTGCCCACTAAACAGCTCCATGTGACGTCTGTCTACCAGACAGCTCAGACCCAACAAATCCCAAATGAAACTCTGCCATTTCCATTCTTCCTTTGCTTCTTTGGAGTCTTCCTTGACTCCCCTCTAATGCTTGTTATTGTTCAATCCAATAGTTCTCTCATGGTTCGACCTCCTAAATAACCAGACTCTAATTACTGCTCACCACAGCCTGTGCTGCCACCCCGGTCCAAGGCGCCATCATCCCTCACAGGGGGAAGGCAACAGCCTCCTATCTGGTCTCATCTTCTACTCTTGCTCTCCTACAGTTTATCCTCAATACGGTAGCCTGGGTCTAAAGCCACCTCATCACCTCTCCTGTGCTGAAGTCCTCCCAAAGCTCCCACCTATAAAGGCTACACGGCCTTCTGGAATCTCACCTTCCTCTTGTCTCCTCCTCACTCTGTCCTCATCACACTGGCTCCTCATTCCTTGAATATGCCAGGCATGTTCCTGCCACAGGTATCTATCTGTAAGGCCAATTTTCTCACCTTGGCCAAGTCTTCACTCGAGGACCACCTTCTCCATGACAGCCACCCTAACTGCCACCGAGATCCACATGCACCACTGTGTTCCTGCTCCCCCCACCCCGCTGTACTTCTTTTCCCACAGAACTCAGTTCTTTCTAACCTCATAGTCTACCACATTACATACTGTTTTGTTAAGTGTATTGTTATTGCCCACAACCCCAACTAGAATGAAAGATCCACAGGGAAGGTGCTCAATAATATTTCTGAATTCAGGGAAAATGCCCTCCCCACAAAAGGGCAAAAAAAAACCTCCCGCAAATACCATAAAACCACCCGTATCCAAAAAGGGCCTCATAATGTCCAACAGAACCCACATATTATATACCATTTTCTTCTTTTTATGCTTATGGAGCACTCCTTTAGGAGGAGCGACAAAGAAGCAGGAGTGACATGGAGGAGAGGCTGCTCTTTGCCCAGGAATGACCCTGAAGAGTGGCATTATAGGGGAGAGGGAGATCACCACACTCTGAGACCAGAGACTTGGTCAAAGAAGTCCTAAAACCTCCCTCCTAGCTGGGAGCCAGAGGAATCCGACTCAAAATGACAGGCCCACGTTACAAATTCACAAGAGACTGCTGGGCACACTAGAATTCATAAATAATATTATTTCTTGGGGCGCCTGGGTGGCTCAGTGGGTTAAAGCCTCTGCCTTCGGCTCGGGTCATGATCCTAGGGTCCTGGGATTGAGCCCCGAGTCAGGCTCTCTGCTTAGCAGGGAGCCTGCTTCCTCCTCTCTCTCTGCCTGCCTCCCTGCCTACTTGTGATCTCTGTCTGTCAAATAAATAAATGAAAATAAAAATCTTTAAAATAATATCATTTCTTTCCAGTGGCCATGTCTCCTCCCCAGAATATACTCTTCTGAAGTAATGGTACTCAGGAAGCTGACTTAGTGTGCAGAAGGTGGTGTGTGGATCTTGGAATCAGGGCTAAGGATGGGTAAGCCTCTTGGAGGCTCCTTAATTTGGGCCACGATAAGCCCTGGTTTTCATCCACACTTCACAACAGACAGCCCCCCTCAATCCATATTCGGGTCCACATGGTTCAGGGTCCCTCTTCCTGGCCAATCCTGGGCAACTGCTGGGAAGTTTCCTTTTCTGGATTTTTGCTCTATAGGGATTGTCACAGTTCATTCTGCAGAAACATTCTCCAGGTAGGATGGATTAGGTGTTTGCTTACCAATACGACCTGTGCTATAATACCTACATGACACTTATCTGTATACTATCTGTATTCCTGTGCTGTTTTCCAGGAATTACACAAAGGTCACCTAGCTGGAGTTTGGGGACTTCATAAACCCCTTCATTCCTTGATCATCTCTCTCTTAGCATGAGTCTGGCCCCTGTAGGTGCTGCCTCAGAGGGACACCTACATCCAGATTCCCAGTCGTTGGGCCTCTCCTCATTGCAGCTGATGACCTGTGCTGGGTCAGGAGCCTTGGTCTATGCTCACTACACTCGCTAACTCGCTATTTTGACAAAGACAAGTCACCTCTTAACCTTTCTGAGCCTCAGTTTCCAAATCTAAAAAGGAGAAGACTGGACTCTGGAAGGTCCCTTCTATATAGAAAAACCCTTACCTACCTCTTTAAGTTTTAAATGACAACAGAATCTGAAAGCCTCTTTTCCTTAACTCTTCCCAAGGCCAGATGTTCCTGGCACCAAATTAGGAGAAAAAAATAGTTTTTTAGTAACTCAGCATCTTTCAGAGCAAATTATCCTCTGGCCTTTTCAGTTCTTTTTCCCCTACTGCTACCTCCTTAGGAATCCTTAAAAGTTAAGTTTCTAAAAAGCAAACTATCGACTCTTCCTGATTTGTCAGGATTTATCTTGTATCAACATTCTTTTTTTCCCCCCAAGTTATTATTCCTGTATAAAAACCTCTCTAACATTTTTATTCTGGGAGCTGTGTTCATTAGCCTTGATTTGTCCCTGTTTTGACTGCTTGGGGGAAGAGGACCAAAAAGCTGAAAGACAGGGCTGAAGGCAGCAGCCTACCATCCATGCAGGTGAGCGGCGGCCCTGACCTCTCACAGGGTGATGGGCGAGGACTGGCAGAAGAGGGAAGAGCAGAAGGGAGAGGAAATGCAGAGAGAAGGAGAGAAAGAATGAACACACGTTGGTTTTGGAAGAGGTTTTAGGCAAAGTCCTGGTGGCAGTTCATCAAGAATGTTCATTTAGTAAACAACTTCTGGAACTGAATTTTCCTAAGGAGCCACATCACAGTGAGAAGGCGGATTTTAACATGATTCCCCTCATTGGACAGTGCCCCACACTGCCCTCTGTATAGCAAGCGGGTGAGGGACTGAGTGGCCCTATCCTTCTCCCACGCCCAAGGATTAGGACTCAGCAGGATCCTGCTACAGGTCTTAAAAGCCTTTAGGAAGACCACATCTTTTTACAGCTGGCCTGGGAATCACAGAAATCCCCTTGAAATAAATCAGTGATTTACTGAAAGAGTAGCATTTCGTCAACAAACGGTCCAAATGAAACTATAGGTATAAAACATGCAGAATCTCCTAGCCCAGAGTTAGCTGCATAGTCCAGAGAATTGTAGATTCCGGGATATCATCTAATGAATGACTTGAAATTGAGAAAATATATGCCCTAACGAATTTTGACCCTATTAAAAAATATATATATGTATATGTATGTATATTTGTATGTGTTCATGCACATGTGTGTACAAACATGTATCCTACTACAAAAAAAAAAACACAACCTCTTTGTTTGTAAGCCACACTAGGGTTACAAAATACAATGGGAGAGCTTAAAATATGACATATTATTAAAATCCAGACACTAACAAGAGTAGAAAGGAGCCTAATTCATACCAGAAAGCATCAAAACAGACCAGACTCTGGTAAGCATCTAGCTAGTTACTGTCAAAGCAGCAACTTCTAATTAGTATTGAGAAATTACAGTGTTAGTGATGGAGGAATTCCTCTGAGTGGAACTGGCATAGCCACGGAAGTCAGGAAGCCTCTTCAACTGTGCCCCTATAAGATTCCATTCAAGGACTCATCTTTTCCCAATTTACTATTTTTGAGGAAAAGCCTTTGCTGTCCTTTCATAAACGAACAAATAAACGCAACCACTCTTGTCATTTTCTTGTCTAAATGCCTTTTGGGTGGAGAAGGAGACCCTAAGAGGCTTTTTTGGAGGAAATGGCACCAACCTTCTAACTGATGTAGAAAATGGAAGGAAATTGAAAGGGCAGAATGAGGGGTGCTTTGTAGCCTAGTCTGTTGAGTGACTGACTCTTGGTTTCAGCTCAGGTCATGACCTTGGGGTCATGAGATTGAGGCCCTCCCCCCCCCCCCCCCCCCCCCGCTCCCCTTAGGGTGGAAACGCGTGAGATTGTCTCCTCCCCCCTTCCTCCCCCCCCCCTCTCCCCCCCTACACATGTGTGCGTCCTCTCTCAAAAAAAAAAAAAAAAAACCAAAAAAAAAAAAAAAGGCAGAGTGAAACTTCCATCAAACACACAGGGCAATCGCTTCCTCGGAAGTGTCCGAGTACGCATGAGCAATAATGAGGTTTTATTTAGAAGACAGCAGTTCCAGGCAAAGAAGAACCACACAGCACTATGTCAGGCTGTCCCTCACATCTTCCCTAGCATTTCCTTCCAGAAAATCTCTAATCTAAACAAACAACAGAATAGTCTTACTGCTCTTGCTCCTTTTCTAGCACAATGGCCCAAATCCTCTCTGGGTCCTCAGTACTCAGAAGAAAAATAAAACATTTTGTTTGATGCATTCATGAGGGAAAATGGTAATGAACTTCTAATCTGAGGTATCGTCCAGTCTGTGAGTTTGGAAGGAGGGTGGTAGAGGAAGACATGGTTACTGGATGATCCTCAGACAGTGTTTATTCCCATATGAAGTCTGGTTTTAGTCATCAGAATTGAGGGGAAGCCTTTTTCCTGAAGATTATGTAGCCAAAAAGTACAAATCCTAGAAGGAATAAACAGCACTACCTCATGCTATCTCTTCTCTTCCCTTTCTCTTCCTTGCCTTCATCTTTGTCAGCTCTTAAAAACCAAACTTCCTGTCAAGTGAAAATGACTGAGATTTCATGAAGTATTTCAGAATCAAGATAAAAATCCTATTTTTAAAAAAAAATCGGGGCGCCTGGGTGGCTCAGTTGGTTAAGCGACTGCCTTTGGCTCAGGTCATGATCCTGGAGTCCTGGGATCGAGTCCCGCTTCAGGCTCCCTCCTTGGAGGGGAGTCTGCTTCTCCCTCTGACCCTCCCCCTTCTCATGCTCTCTCTCTCTCTCATCTCTCTCTCTCAAATAAATGAATAAAATCTTTAAAAAGAATCATATTACTGAAACTCATGGTCTTTTCCAAGGGGGTACATGACAGGAGGCAACTGGCTCATAGTAGATGTGGACCTTAGAACCCGCATATATAATACTTTAAAAACCTATGGTTCCCTGATAACTATAATATATAAAGAACTTCTACAACTCAACAACAAGAACCAAATAACCTCATTAAGAAAATGGACAAGGGACCTGAACAAACATTTCTCCAGAGAAGATATACAAATGGTCAACAAGCATCTAAAAAGATGCTCACCATTACTCACTGTTAGGGAAATGCAAATCAAAACCATGAGATAACATCTTACACCCACTAGGATGGCTGCTATGAAAAAACAAACAAATCAGACAATAACATGTACTTGCGAGGGTGTAGAGAAAGTAGAACCTTCACGCACTGTTGGTGGGACTATAAAATGGTGTAGCTGCTAGGGAAAATGGGATGGCAGTTCATCAGAAAATGAAAAACAGAATTACCATCTGGTCCCCCCATATCCTTTGGGGGATGCATACAAAAAAAACTGAAAGCAGGGTCTCAAAGGGATATCTGCAGATCTAATTCACAGCAGCATGATTCACAACAGCCAGAGATGGAAGCAGCCCAAAGGCCATCTACAGATGGATGGATAAAGAAAATGTGGTCTAGCCATGTAATAGAATATTAGTCTCTGGGGCGCCTGGGGTGGCTCAGTGGGTTAAAGCCTCTGCCTTCGGCTCAGATCATGATCCCAGGGTCCTGGGATCGAGCCCCACATCGGGCTCTCTGCTCAGCAGGGAGCCTGCTTCCTCCTCTCTCTCTGCCTGCTTCTCTACCTGCTTGTGATCTCTATTTGTCAAATAAATAAAAAATAAAATCTTAAAAAAAAAAAAGAATATTAGTCTCCAAAAGGAAGGAAATTCGACACCTGCTACAACATGGGGGAGCCTTGAGGGCATGATGCTAAGTGAAACAAAGCAGTCACAAGAAGACAGATACTGTATGACTCCACTTATCTGAGGAACTTAGAGTAGTTGAACTCAGAAATAGAGAGTAGAATGGTGGTTGCCACGGGCAGGGGTGGGAGGAGTTGCCTAATGGGTACAGAGCTCCCATCTACTGAACCACCTACACACTCAGAGGTTAAGATGGCAAAATTTATGTTTTGTCTATTTTAACGCAATTTTAAGAACGACAACCTGTGGCTCCTGGTATTTCCCATTAGGATGGTGATGACAACTGTTAGACCTTCCACGGGTCCAGAAACATCCGTCTGAGAAGCCTAGAGCACTGGGCCCCCAGACTTGGTGATGACAACCCAAGAAGATGACCAGTGATGAATCCAGCTGCAAAAGCTGCACTCATCAAAGTTTCATGTTTTATTTTTTTTTCCTACTAGCATGCATGTTTTGTTATCTCCCCACTGCGTCTTTCTGAAGCCCAGGCAACCCCATGATCTGCGGATGTCACCTTTGAAGTCTTGCTCGGCTACCTGGGATTCTGGGGACAGGAGGCCTGCCTTTATGTCAGGGTCCAGGAAGAGGACTTTGCAAAGTTAGCCTCCTTCCTCTTACTTAGAGAGTTCAGTAAAATGCCCACACGGTCCTCCTTCCCCCTAAAATTCACAATGTTGTCTCCAGAGAAAAGGTGACTGCTTATCTCTTTCTGCTCTTGACCTTCAAACTGAGCTCAGTGCAACTTGGCAGTGATCCCTGTCTAAAAAGCACAAGCTACATTAATATTTGAGGTACCCTCCACCATCCATCGTGATCGACCACCCTGTGCCATCCCATGTCCTTTGTTTTCCAGACTATGCTTCCAGGTTTAGGGCCCAGAGGCACCATAAAATAAGGACACTTTATAAACCTTCTCTTGTCTCTCAAACACAAAGGACCACAGTGAAGGCAGAAAGCTAGAGAAGGGGGTGAGAAATGGCTAGAGAGAGAACAGATGCCCCCAGAATAAATGGAAACAGCTTTTGGAAAGCTGCATTAATAAAGAGACATCGGGTCCATCTGGAAAGTATTCTAACAGAATAAAAAGCCCTTCTCTATGATGTGCAGCAGATTACAAAACTCCCTGAAGAACAAAGCTCTATGACCAACTAAAAAAGCAAAACAAAACCAAAAGAAGAGCTCCTTCTAGGGATGGCCAGCCACCATGAAGTTGGGAGCCTCTTCCTGGTGTCAGGGGTACGCCTGGTGCCATGTGCCCTGCTGTGTGTGTGTGTGTGTGTGTGTGTGTGTGTGTGTGTGTGTGTGTGTGTATGCTACTCCATACAGTGATCTGGGCCAAGGGCTCCAAACACCAAGAGAGGCCAACTTCTCCTCTGCCGCTACCCCTGATGGAAATGCCACTGCCTTTCTCAGGCCCAGTGCAGGGCTTCTGAAACCACTTGGGCTGAGATCTCCAACTTGGAAGCCATCCTTACTCTGTCAGCTTCCCCTCCATCTTCTTGCACAACATGGTTGTAAAAAATGGAAAAAATGCAGCCATCTGAAGATCTAATCAACAATGATTCTTCTCTTTCATCACTGCCCTGGTTATTTTGCATTGCTGGGATATAAACAACACGTGAGCCCACTGGCCCCTGACCCCTTTGTCATTTGCTCAGTGCAGACACCTTGGAGAACACTGGGTGGGCACAACGAGAGGGAAGGAGAAGCCCCCAGTCTCCACCTCCCATTATTCTCCCCACCACCTCTATCAACACCAGAACAGGGCCACAGAAGAAATCTAGTGTGTTTTTAAAAACATCCAGAAAGACATTCAACCACCTCTCTGGCTACCTGTCCCAGTGCTCGATAATGGTCCAAGAATGTAGTGCCGCCCCCCCCCCCCCCCGCAAACTCAGATCTGAGACCTTCTCCTTTTTCCATACACGTCTGAAAGTAGCAGGCCGTTGTGTGAAAAGCCTTTTATTGACTTGAAGTTCTTTATCAGACTGTCCCTCGCTGGCCAGAGGATGAGTAACCTTGGAGCATTCATTTAGCTGTTTCTGGACTCTAATTTCCAACACTTTAACCATCCCTCTGGTTCTGCTCTAGATCCTTTCAATATTCCTTCACACAGGAAGCACAGGCCGAAGAGTCAAGGCTCAAGTGAGGGCCCCACCGCATGGCTTCTTCAGGCCCTGCACTGCTGGAGCCGTGGGGGTGGGGGGGGTTGGGGTGGGGGGGGGGGCATGCGCAGCGGTTGGCCTACACCAGGGTGCGGGCAGGGGACTTCCTCACCTCACATTCAAGCTGTCCCCTACCCCTTTTCTCTACTCATGCTTTATGTTAGTAGAAGAAGGGACGGGGGAAAAAGGGAAGGAAGAAGGGAGAAAAAATACAAAAGGGAACTAAGAATTTATAAAAACATGAGAAATTACTTTAACAGGAAATACAAGCCAAAAGATTCGTTTTACCAGATAAAAAGTATATAAAAACAACAAACATTTGCGTCCAGGCTTGCAGCGTGTTTTCACACACAATATTTCAGTGTTTTCTACTGCCCTTTGAATGCCCCGTAAACACCCACAACCACAAGCTGATCTGCCCTGTTTCAGATTTGGGCTAATAGGTAAATGAGAGGAGTCTTAGCTGAATTCCATGGAATAAGTTAGTTCATGAACATCTGAAGGTTTGTTTTTTAAAAGGCAAAGAGGGAAGCAAGAGATTCTGAGAATTTCTTTTTCACAATAATGGCCCAGTGTTTGTTCCTCTAACGAAGTACGGTTCCCAGCGACGCCTGGCTCTCACATCCAAAGCCAGAGCCAGTTTCTTCACATTAGAAAGAGAAATAGCTTCAGGAAAGAGAAGCAGTTAGGTATTTTAGAGCAGCTCTGAAGGATTTTTCAAAGGGAAAAGAAAGCACTAACCTGTTTTCATCCGCTGAAACGACAAGTTCTCAAGTTCCCCTGCAATCTTCTAGCAGGTTTCCTGTAAACGTCGCATGTGACATTACACTTCCTCACTGCTCTGTCTCTGACCACCTCTCTAAGCTGTCAGAGCATGTGATAGGATCATCTCGTTGCTTGCTTCACACAGGGGGAACCCTGCTTCTAAAGGAATCTTTGTCACCTGGGAGGGTCCCCTGGCTTGTTTTAGGCATCCCCGGGGACACAGGTAAAGAGGTGATGACCTGGGAGAAAGGCAGGAAGAATGTCCGGATTCCTAGCACCAGGAAGCCCGCAGGGGTGGGGGCTCAGGGAGAGACAGGGACTCTGCAGCCCCAGGGTCCCCCATCGCGGGGCTGGGGCAGGTCGCTCCCAGCAGAGCCCTGGGTGTTCTGCTGTCATCTGGACAGGCACTGACACTGCCGCCCTCAGGACTGCCCAGGAGAGACGTGCTCGGGCCTTGGCACTGTGCCCAGGAGGTCCCCAGGCTCCTCTCTGGAGGGCACCATCACAGAGAAGCACACCCAGGGCTTAGCTCACATTTCTAGAACCTGCAGTGACCAGAGCCGCTCACCGTGAATTAACCCAGCCAGGCTCAAGTTCACCTCCCAGTCTATTCAGTCTTGCTCTCAGATGGTGTGCCCCCATCCTCGGTTCAGCAAACAAAGCCGCTGTACGCTCTGCCTCCCGGGCTAAGTAACTGGTAGACATTCTTACCACCCCCTTGCCCCCCTGCCACGATAGTCTCCAAAATATGCCAGGTTTTGGTCCCTGCAGGATGCTGGTGGGTTTGTGGAGGCATGCGAGCAAGCCCTGGCAGTGGGGGGGCCTTGATGCTGGCCTGGCAGGAGCACCAGGGGAGTGCCCTTGTGTGTCCCTCAGTGCCCGCCGCAGCAGGCCGACAAGAAGAGCTGAGGCAGGGTGCCATTCCTAGTTTTCTTGTTCCTGTGGTGTCTTCCTCTCTCCTTTTGCCATTCTGCTAGCTCTCTGGAGGTCCACACATATGGAATTTGTGGCTGTAGGAAGTGGTATGTGGGAGTAAAACCATGTCCTGGATGGATGGGAATATTCCACAATTTGTACAACCTGACTCAGGGCAGAAACCCCGAAGTTGTTTCTATTTGGCTACCCTAGCCTAATTCTTTTCTTAAAAGTGCTTTTAAAGGGATTTTTTTGTTGTTTTTGTTTTTTGGAAAGGTAACTGTAGACAGCCCCACTGATCCAAGTCTTGAAAATACTACCCTATCACTCCCCCATGAAGTTTTCCGTGTGAGAACACAGAGTAAGGAAAGGAGTCCTGAGATCAGGACTCTGGACAACAGTGGAGCTCTGAAGTCTCACCACATGACTGCATTGCTGGCTCTGAAAACATGCAGAACTGTTTCACCAGCCTGACAGCTGATGGCTGGCTTTCTGATTGAACCGTCCAGTTAGACTAGCCAGTTGAGTGAAGATGGCTAGAAGCATGACATTCGCTTTAAAATAGGAATACTGGTAAAATTTTGTTATCTCCGAAAAACAATACTACAAAGACAAGAAATAATAATGACTCCATCTGAATGCATTTAAGAAGGGCCACAATTTGGGTTAAACTACCAGTTCTAGATTTCAACTATGTGGTGACATATGTCCTACTTAAGCCACGTTCCATGTGGAATTTTTAACGGTCTTAACAAAATGCTTTATAATTTTCCTTTAAAATCCCTCAACTGGCCTGTGAAATTTTTTTTTTCCATTTCTTTTGGCACTTAAAAAATGTTAATAGACTTTGTTTTTTAGAATAGGTGTAGATTTACAGAAAAATCCAGAAGACAGCAGAGTTCCCACCCACCTGCACCCAGTTTTCCCAACTATTAAAATCTTATATTTAGTGTGACATGTAAGTAACAATTAACAAGCCGATGTTGATACAGTGTTATTAATTGAAGCCCACAGTTTATTTAGATGTCCTTAGTTTTTTCTCTAATGTCCTTTTTCCGTTCCAGGATTCCATCCAGGCATCATGCTACATTTACTCATTGTCTCCTCAGGCTCCTCTTGATTGAGACATTTTCTTAGTTTCTTAGTTTGGAGGAGTACTGGTTTTTTTTGTTTTTTGTTTTTTTGGTACAATGTCCCACGATTGGGATTTCTCTGATGTTTTTCTCACGATAAGACTGGAGTTACAGGTTATTCGTTAGGTCTCTCCTCCTTCCTCACTGTGTACTCTGCAGGGGAAATCTCCAGGGCACAGTTATCTATAGAAATCATTTGGAGTTCTTCCGGAGAGAAGATTTGTCCCTTGTCCCCATTTATTAACTTATTCAGTCATTTACTTATCAGTATGGCCTCAGAGCTATTTAGTGCATACTTTGGGTTACAATTCAACAGTACTCAATTTATGTTGTTGTTGGAAGTGTTCCACCTTCAACTACTGAGCCTTTCCCTTGGTTCCTGTGCTCCTCCGACACACTCCTATTAATATTTTTTTGAATTCTGTTTTTGAGCCCTTCTTTACTTCCTGGCATTACAAGATGCTCAGGGCTCATCATGTCTCGTACCTTTCCATCTGTCCATGATTGTTTTTTTCTGTCTTGACAAGGGAATGAAAGAAGATAAATCTATGGGCCTGAAAAACACTTTTTGCCTTCAGTTTTCATTAGTTCCACCCCATGTATTTGTAAAACTTTTTTTTTCTTTTTTTTTTAACTTTATTTAAGCTTTATTTAAACATATAATGTAACCCCACCACCCTCTCCCAACCCCTCTTCCCCCCACCCCCCTCAGTTTGTTTTATGACCTTAAGAGTCTCTTTTGGTTTGTCTCCCTCCCGATCCCATCTTCTTTCATTTTTACTTTTCCTACCACCTTAACTCCCACCCCCGTTGCATCTCCACTTCCTCATATCTATACGATGGAAAACTCTTTTTTTTATATCACTTTTGTAACATTAGTCTTAGCCTCTACCAGCAAGAAAACACCAAAATGCCAACTGAGTGAAAGTTTGCATTTCCTTAATCCCAAAATGCATGTTTGCGTTGGTTGTGGTTTTCTCTTCCAAATTTTAACATTCCTGGATTCGGGGTGTACGTTTAGTATCATGTCTTTTTTCCCTCTCCTTCCCTGTCATTAATTTGATGGTACACCTTACAGTTGATGTTGTCCTGGGAATGGAGGAAGTAGAGCCATCAATTAATTCTTGTTTGGACCACAGACATCATTTAACTATTTTCACTGATTTTTCCCCCACTGAACAAATATTTTGATTAAAGTGATTTGATATGTAACATCTACAGATATTTTAAAAAAAACAAGTTTTTTACCTACTCCTGGATACATTCTTACTTTACCTCAAACCACAAACTCTCATCAATCCCTAAATATAGACAAATGGTGGGGGGGTGTTCAATTCTTTCTATTTTGTTCTGGGTTTACCCTGACTCCTTTGATGTTTACCGTGTCACGGTTTCAAGGTCTTCCGAACCCATCATCATTCCTGAGGAGCCCAAAGCTGATGCTGAAGGGTGGTGAGGACAAGGCTTCACTCATGTTGATGAGGGGTAACAGTGCTTACTGATCAGAGACAGGTCAGGACAGGTTGCCTTTCCTACTCCGGGAAGCCAACTGACTACGAGCAGGGCAGAACTGAGCATTCCTTTCTCTTTGGTAAGGATCTTCTCTCCAGTCCATGAACCACGCCTGCTTGGGGCATATCATGCTTTACAGATTATTTCTTTTTTTAAAAGATTTTTTAAATTATTTATTTATTTGTTAGAGAGAGCGAGCGAGCACAGGCAGACAGAGTGGCAGGCAGAGGCAGAGGGAGAAGCAGGCTCCCAGCCAAGCAAGGAGCCCGATGCGGGACTCGATCCCAGGATGCCGGGATCATGACCTGAGCCGAAGGCAGCTGCTTAACCAACTGAGCCACCCAGGCGTCCCAGATTATTTCTTCTAATGGATGGAGACTTGTTCAAGCATTCACTGTAGGCATGTTTCACAAAGTCACAGACAAAATACTCAATCTTTTTTTTTTTCAAGATTTTATTTATTTATTTGTTAGAGAGAGAGAGAGAGAGAACGTGAGCTCAGGCAGAGAGAGTGGCAGGCAGAGGCAGAGGCAGAAGCAGGCTCCCTGCCTAGCAAGGAGCCCGATGTGGGACTCGATCCCAGGATGCTGGGATCATGACCTGAGCTGAAGGCAGCCGCTTAACCAACTGAGCCACCCAGGTGTCCCGAAATGCCCAATCTTTTCATCCAGGTAGGCACAACTTGACTATTCTAACTATTTTTTGTCCCACTCCTGTGTAAGACATACTAAGATACTGATAGTGCCCCAATGATCCCAGCAGCCTCCAGACAAGACTGGAAGAGATGCTACACTGACTTCTTTAGGGAGTCATTGACGAAGCCCTTCCCACCTGCCACTTTACAGATCCCCACCCTACAGACAAGCCTGCCAAGTGGAAGAGGCTAAATAATCTGTCCAGAGACCCTTGATAAGTCTGAGGCCAACAAGCAAAATCCGCTCTGCCTGATGCCAGAGACTCAGGGACTACGGCTAGTCTTGATGCCAACAGATGTACAATCTATACCTCACAAATGGGCACTTGGCTGAACACAATTCTGTTCCCTAATTATTTTTTGCACATGCTTTTCACCTTGACCAAACCTAAGTGGCAGTGAGGGCAGGGACAGTTGTTTTCTATCCCATTAACTCAGCTTCCCAGGCTCACCCCAGCAGCTTTCCTGCTAACCCTGTACTTTTGCCTACTAATTTATGTCTAATTTATTAGAAAATTCAGACTTTTAAAAAAAGATTTATTTGAGAAAGAGAATGAGAGAGAGCATGAATGGGGGGAGGAGCATAGGGAGAGGGACAGAATCTTCAAGCAGACTCTCTGCTGAGCAGGCAGCCCAACACGGGGCTCAGTCTCAAGGCATGAGATCACAACCTGAGCTGAAACCAAGAGTTGGATGTTTAACCAACTGAGCCACCCATGCACCCAAGAAAATTCAGACTTTTTCTAATCAAGGTAAATAATGTCCCCTCACCCTTTGCCTTCTGCTACTTTGTTTTACTTTACTTTTCATTCATTAGCTTCTTAAATTACAAGCTTGATTTCCAGTCCTTTTAAATAAAACCTTTAACTTTTAATCTAAGTATACCTTTAATCTTATCTCACACATTTAAATGCATCATATTCTTTTTCTCTTTCTTTTTTTTTTTTTAAGTAGGCTCCATGCCCAGCAGAGCCCAACACGGGGCTTGAACTCATGATCCTGAGGTTAAGCCCTGAGCTGAGATCAAGAATTGGATGCTTAACCAACTGAGCCACCCAGGCACCCCTGATGCATCATATTCTTACTGTTAATTTTAGAATAATCTACAGTTTCAGTAGTAATATCCTTTTTGACCTAAGAATTAGTTAAAAGGATCATATTTCAGTTTCCAAGTGCTTGGATGGAGGTGGTGCAGGAACCATCTTGTGTTAATTTTTAATGCTATGTTATTTTTATATGTGGCTAGTACATCTACTCCTTGGTTAATTAAAACTTTGTGGTGTGGTATTTCATCAATTCTTGTCAATGGTTTATGTTCTCTAAAAATTTGTGTGTATTTCAAAAAAAAAGAGTAGGAAGAAAACCCCACTGGATGTGGAAATTTTAAAAAAAATTGTGCGTATTTCCTATTTGCTGGGTTAAGTCAATAATGATAATGATGTTATTAAAATCTTCTGTTCCTAGGGTGCCTGGGTGGCTCAGTTAGTTAAATATCTGGCTCTTGATTTTGGCTTGGGTCACAATCTCAAGGTTGTGAGATCCGGCCTCATGTCAGGCTCTGTACTGGGCATGGATCCTGCTTAAGATTCTGTCCCCCCTCCCTCTGTTCCTTGTTCCTTCCCCACCCCACTTGTATAGACTTGCTTGTGCTCTCTAAAAAAAAAAAAAAAAGTCTTCTGTCCCTATGTATTTTTGCCTACATGATTAAATTCTGAAAGCTATTTTGTTAAAGTCTCCCACTATGATTATGAAAAACTTGGTGCTTTGAAATTTTTATCTATTTATATTTTTATTTGTATTATTTTATTTGTATTTTTAACAGATTTTGTTTTATCTACCTCGGTACTAAAATATTCAGTGCATAAAGCTTAATTATTATTGACTCTTTTGATTTATAACTCTTATTCTTCTATGTCTTGTTTAAAAGGTTTTTATATTTAACTCTACACTTTTTGATTTAGCTTCAGAAACATTTTATAAGGTAAATGTTATTTTTAATTGTTTTCATAACACGGAAGGGGAGACCACATTTCCAAGAGTTGCAAGGATTTGTTCAAACAAGTAAATAAATGATAGAACTGGGATTTAAACTCAAAGCTTATGACTGCAAGTCCAGTGTCATTTCCAGTATCCACCAAAACTGTGTCCTTGTTGTTCTGTCTCCGAGAGAAACTCAAACCCATGCACACCACATGTGTGTTGTTCGGGGAACTGCGGTGAGGCACGCCCTTGGCAGTCAGTGCTTCAGAATGTAGGTCAAACAGTCCAGCCAGACCCCAGAGCAATTGTTTCTACAGTGACTCTGGGGGGTTTGAGGAGCATTATGTCATGCTAAAGGCTTTCCTCATTCGCAATCATACAAAAAGACACCATGCCTCACATTTCTGAGCCACTGGAGCAACTGAAGGAAGATGAAAGGTCAAGAAAGTTCTCTTGCTGATGCACTGACCTTGGTATATTTGTTTATGCCACTGTAATGTAATCTAAGCCAGAATGATCAAGACCCCTGGCCAGCCATCTTCAAAGCCAGAGCCCTACCTAGCATAGTGATTCTTCTTTCGCACACAGAGCCTGGTGCCAACAACAAAACTGGCCCTTTGCAACATCATGCAGTTGAATTTCAAATAACTCCTCACTCATCTTTGTTGTTGATCAAAACACTGAAAGGATCTGGCAAATTCCCTTGTTCATAAAAAGACTAGCCAGGGACACATAGAAAGCCTTGCTATTCACCCAGGATGAGTTTTAAGAAGGCTCATACATACAGAACTCCAGAGATAGTAGAGAGAACCAAGATACTCTCACATATTCATTGCTTTCTTTCAGGCTGAATAGAAACTAGAAGAATACAAGGCAGTACAAACAATTCAGAAGCGTACCAAGGGTGTTGGAAGAGATCATGAATGGGTATTAAACAGATTTGTGGTTCTGATCAGGATCTGTGTTTTACATACACACACACACACACACACACACACACACACACACACACGTAACATGGGACCAAGAGAACACCCAGTTAATTGCCTATTTGCACAATCTTCCTATTCCCAGGCATCCCTCCCTTCTACAGTTAAGAGCACACAGAATAGGGCAGAATTGGCAAACAACCCCATGTCATTCATAAAAGAAGGGATGCTGGAATCAAACCACCTGGGTTCAAATCACAGATCCATTACTTACTAGCTCCAGTGAATTATCCTGTTGGATCCCAGTTTTCTCATCTGTAACATGGGGATAATTTAATGTGTGTTGAATGTGATACCACATGCAAAGAGCTTAGCCAGGGCAGCGCATAAATGGTGGCTACCATTACTGTTGGTGAGTGGAAGTTTTACTATTAGCACATTCTATTAGAATTTCTCATAAGGAATGCAGTTGGAGTCAAGCAATGAGTTTTATTTCTGAGAGTGCTGCTAGGCAGGAAATAAAATTCAGGATTTGGGGTAGTGGAGCTACAGGTCATCCAGTCATCCTAGAGAGGCACAGTCTACACAGGAAGAAGAACAGAAAATCTCTATGATTACTTTGAGCCTGGACTCATGATGTAGCATTCATGCTTCTAAATTTGAAAGAGTTGGATGTATTTGTGTCTGATCAAAAATAAGAAGGAATGTGAATTTTATCCAAATGAGCCAAGTTTCATGGCCAGTGAAAAACTATGTGGATGAGAGAGACAAAGAGGTTTCAGAGCAGCCATGAGTGCAGGCAAAGGAACAGATGTCTACATGGAATGTTGGAGAAGCTGTTTATGCGGCGTGAAGTATAGAACCTTTAAGTCGTGCCTTTTAGAAAAACTTCATTAAAGAGGTATGTCATTCTTCAAGGCTTTCTGACTTTCTGATATTTTCTTTGAATGAGACTCCAAGCAGAATCTAGACCAAGAGGAGTCTTGAGATTTATTCAGGTTACAGTTAGAGTGTTGGTAACACCCAGCTGAGCAACATCAAATTCAACCACGAGTGTTTATCATGTATTTTCTGGATTATGATTTGGATTCTGAAGTGCCTGCAGACAGGCTGAATTGCATGATTCTGTAAAGGAAGCAAACTTTCCAAAGATAAACAAACATATCCCAAGATTTTATTAATTACTTTACTCACAGTCATTCCAAACAGGTAACAATACATTTGGTATTTCAGTATCTATTATTTTCTTTGCCTCTGAGCAGCTTCTAGAAATAAAGCTGGTACTCTGGGAAGTATCTAATATAAAATAAGATGCCATTTACTAAATTGCTCTTGCATATCTCCCAATGATAGACTTACTCACAGTACTAAAAGCAACATGGTATCCACCGATTAACTTCCAAGACACATTTATATGCAAAAACAATTGAATCTCTCTGTATTTGATAACACAAGGGTGTTTATCGAAATGTTTCCTTAACATCTTATATAAACTGAATTTTAATCTTGGGGCAGTATGGATCATTAATAACACTAATGGAAGTGTACGCAAAATAGGAGTAAACAGTATATTACAACGAGCTGACTTTTTTTTTTTTAAGAGATTTTATTTATTTATTTGTTAGAGAGAGAGAGAGAGAGAGAGCAAGCACAGGCAGACAGAGTGGCAGGCAGAGGGAGAAGCAGGCTCTCTGCCAAGCAAGGAGACCGATGTGGGACTCGATCCCAGGACGCTGGGATGCATGACCTGAGCCGAAGGCAGCTGCTTAACCAACTGAGCCACCCAGGCGTCCCATGAGCTGACTTTTTAAAGACAAACTGTATTTCCCTTTTTATTGAAAAATTACCAACATAACTGTAATATTCATCAAATCATGCTGAAATTCTTAGTAACTGGACTTTATAGGTATGAAGCCTTCCTAAGCAAGGAGCATTCTGTAAGGGGGAGAGAAGTTGTGACAAGCAGTGTGCCGTTAATGTACAACTAAATATATACATTCAGCTTTAAAAAAATTCACCTCTCTTGATTAAAGACAAGGACTTAAGGCTACCAAAACACGAAAACAAAGAAGCAAAGCAAATAAACACCACCACTGCCCTGCATTGTCATCAATGATAAATTGCCTGATGCTATCCAGTTTGTAGAAAGAAAGAAAGAAAGAAAGAAAGAAAGAAAGAAAGAAAGAAAGAAAGAAAGAAAGAAAAAGAAAGAAACTAACTAACTCTAGGAACTCCCAACCAAACCATGCCAACTGTGGACTGACACCCCTGGGGATTATGTTTCTGATTTGTGCAATTGTACAGCAGCGTATTTTACTTACCTAAAGCCAATTCTTTACTCTTGAAGTAGAAACACCTAGAAAATAATTTACACAGTGACAACCCTTTCCTAGAAAATAATTTACACAGTGACAACCCTTTCTTTTATCCACCATTCTGCAGGAGTGCAACCCCCCCTCACCTCTCCCCCTCCTCCGGGGACTCCGGAGAGAAGGGACATGAATCTGTGGTTGTCACCAGCATGTCCCAGTGGGTATGATTCCAGTCTTTATAAACAAGTAGTTTTCATACATGCCAGGGGCCATAAATGTCAGCGCCCCCCCCACTTCATCTGAAGGTCAAACAAGGCAACAGTGATCAAGAGTAATTCCAGGGGCGCCTGGGTGGCTCAGTAGGTTAAAGCCTCTGCCTTTGGCTCAGGTCATGGTCTCAAGGTCCTGGGATGGAGCCCCACATCAGGGTTTCTGCTCAGCGGGGAGCCTGCTTCCCCTTTTCCCTCTGCCTGCCTCTCTGCCTATTTGTGATCTCTCTCTGTCAAATAAATAAATAAAATCTTTAAAAAAATAAAATATTCATTCTGTGTATGCAAAAAGAAGAGCTTCAAAATAAAAAAAAGTGCTAATTCAGACTCTAAGTTAACTAGCCTAGTAATTTATAGATCTTAAGGCTAAACTGTATAAAAAATTCCTATTGTTCCTCCTTCCTGATCTCCTGTATATGGAACTATTTCCTGCCCCTTCTCCTTCCACTGAATTGTAACACCAACCTGATCATTCTTCTCAAAAAGAATGGACTCTCTTTAGCTTTTTCATTTTCTTTTTAGGATTAAACATAAACAGTATACCTCCTGACAATATTTTTTTAACAGAGGGATGGGTATCCAAATAGGAGAGAAAGTTTGACAAATAGAAAGCACCCAATCTATCTTCGGTCACACCTGTGCGGGGGACTTCTGTTCTGGTTCAACATGCCCATGGGCTCTCTCCAGAAGGATGGGTCAGTGAGAAATGCCCAAGCCGGTGCCTGCCATGGGAACTTGTGTGTGACAGCCACAGAGCTTGGAAGAACCCAAAACCTTGCTGAACTTATGTGTACAGAGACAACCTAATTAATTGGTGTCACGTATGCTGTGGATTTGCTACCCTTAACCTAGGAACTTGACTTTTGACCAGAGGGAGCTGGCTTTCTATGTTGCTGGCTGGGCTACCAAGGCAGCAATTGGAAAAAATAAAGATTACTCCACACAGCCCATTAGAAGGGACCTGCCTTGTGAACTGCCACACCTTGATTTTCAAAATTCAGACTGAACTATCTGTTCATTAGAAGACCACTGAACTGATTCCAGATGGAAGTACAAAGAAGACTACTGTTACAGTTCAATTGCTTCTAAAGTACTAGTTACCTCAGGCCTTATATTCCAATCTTCCTGTATTTGCTCAGATTGCTTTGTAAATGTCCTTAATCGCACAAACTATTAGTGTTGCCCATTAACCTAAAGTAATTATTATATTAAGTGTTTATGTGTACCAACATTGTAATCTTAAAAAAAAGAACCTAAGTGCTTTTTAATGTGTTGTCTAATTCATCATCATTGAGGGAAGCTGTTATTTCCACTTTAGAGGTTGTGACACGGAGTTACTGCTAAATGAAAAACAACGGGAATACACTCTTCAGAAGAGCTTGGTTTGTCACCTTTCCCCTGAGTCAATAAATATCTGTTCACTGATTAGCTAACTTTCCAATGATTTTCTTGTATGGAAAAAAAACTAGCAGTAATGTGGCACATTTTGATGGGAACCAAGTGGTTCTTACAGTCAAGATCTTACAAGCACCATGATGTGTTATATGGTAACTACCCAAGATATAAAGCCAGGTGACCTTGTTGGGTGAGTACAATATTATGCATTGCTGTGTAACAGATGACTTCAAAACTTAACAGCATAAAACAACTATTTCATTATCCTCATGGATTTCGTAGGTCAAGAATTCAGAAATGTCATGATGGAGACAACCCTTTTCTGTTCTATAACACCTGTGATCTTAGCTGGGATCATTGATGAACTAGAGGCTGAAACACTGGGGCTGGAGAATCTGCTTCCAAGATGGATTCTTCATTTATTTCTGGTACAAGGCTGGGAAGGCTAAAGGAAAGGCTCAGCCAAGACGGTCAACCAAGCACTTACATGTGGCCTCTCCAGTATCTAGCTGGACTTCTTACTTGGTGGCTCAAGCCTCCAAAAGCAAATGTTAGCAATGAATGAGTCAGAGGTATGGCCTTTTAGGACCTAGCTTTGGAAGCTACATGGGGCCACTTCTGTCATAGTCTCTTGGTCAGATTAGTCACAACTCCCTACTCCCACAGATTCAAAGGAAAATGACATAGACTCATCTCTCACTTGAAGAAGTGTCAATGTAGCCATGCTTTCAAACACCTACAGTGAGTCTTCAGTTTCCCACTGTCTGGTACACCAATATTTTGAACTTGAACAATTATTGATAAGCATGTGTGTTTATAGACTTTCAACCATAAATGGCTGCAAGTCTATCTGTAGATAATCAGGTTCTGAATTGGGAGAGGTCATAGTCCCACGGCAATACAATGCCTACACAGGTGTTAAGTAAATATTAATTCGGAATAACAACAAAATAAACAGCAGGTAGAAGATCTGTTGGCATGTTTGGCCCTTAATCTTATGAAAATTATACAGTGGTATAAAAAAAAAAAGATTTTTTTTCCCATCTCCACTAAGGTTACATAGCAATCAGATGCTCCAGGTAAATTAAAACATTTAAGGAGCTGGGAAACAATTCAATTTTGTAGAACTAACTATTCAGCTTGAGGTGATAAACTCCTATCAGAGCAGGCAGAGAAGGAAAAGCAGGCTGGTATAACCAATGGAAATACTGGGGACTGGGGTTACCGAAGCATACATGCCCTTGCCTTAAGGTATCTGAATTCCATTTTTAAAAAAAGACTTAACTTTCCAGAATCAGCACTTAGACCACAGCTTATGATCTTTGATTTAGATTTGGTAGTGACTATTTCCCAGGTTTAGGAGCTTTTGCCCTGGTCCTACTGGTTGATTTTGCACTCCTCTGAGACTGGAAAATAAACACTCGATATATAATTCTACAGTTGATAATAAACATTTACTGAGCATTTACTACGTTCCAAACACTGAATTATAAGCCACTGTATTTAATGCTCAACACTTCTTTGGGGTATCACTGAACACATTTCACCAGTAAAGAAACTGAGTTTCAGGTACAAAGGGGATAGAGCTAGTGAATGGTAGAAAGTAGGTTCATACCTACATAAGTCTGACCCCAACACCTACGCTTTTAGCTGTTGCATGTTATAATATGCTGCTTTTGATGACTGCGTCCCCCCGCAACTATAGGGGGATGGCCCACAAGAAGGAAGCAGGCCTTTGCAGGTGCCTCTTTGGTTGTAACCCATCCAGTTACTCGAATTTGGGGACAGAAATAGAAGTTTACCAGAGGCAGTGGATGTGCAGTACTTCTCACCCAGGAATCCAGGAAGTTTAAGACTGTACAGAAACAAGTCTCTCTGAATACCTGAAGAGAAATCTAGAGTCTCAGCCTGCTAGATGGGCAGTACTTCCACCACTGATGGCCTGATAGAATATCATCTCTCAGCAAGGCACTATGCATGCATTTATCAGAGAAGCACAAGATACGGGATCATAGAAGTCAGCATTTCTGTGCTCAACAACCTCTCCTGGCAGACCCATGATTTTCTCCTTCAAAATCTGTTTTAATGGGCACCTGGTTGGCACAATCGGTTAAGCAACTGACTCTTGGTTTTAGCTCAGGTCATGCTCTCAAGGGTCTTGGGACTGAGCCCTAAATGGAGCTCCACACTCAGTAGGGAGTCTGCTTGGGGTTCTCTCTCCCTTGCCCCTTGGCCCTCCCCCATGCTCACTCACATGCTTCCTCTAAAATAAATAAATAAATCTTTAAATAATAGTTGGTTTAATGAACTGTTAGAGGGAGCAGTGAAAAATAAAACCTTAAACAAAAATTTGTTTTGAAAAATTCCCTTTAAAAAATCATCCTCGGGCACCTGGGTGGCTCAGTTGGTTAAGTGACTGCCTTCGGCTCAAGTCATGATCCCAGGGTCCTGGGATCGAGTCCCGCATCGGGCTCCCTGCTCAGTGGAGAGCCTGCTTCTCCCTCTCCCTCTGCCTGCCTCTCTGCCTATTTGTGTTCTCTCTGTCAAATAAATAAATAAAAAATCTTAAAAAAATTAAAAAATAAAAAATCACCCTTTCTTCCCTTGAAGAGGGAATTCAGATAGAGTTCTCATACATCAAACATGACAGAGGCAGTTTTTAATCATTTAAATTATTTATTCTTCATTGTTTAATGCTTTATACCATTTCTCCCATGAATAATTTATTATACCATTTATGTTTATTAAAAATTGATCATGAGGACATGCTCTCTCTCTGTTCTCTTAGGCTATAGATATTTCTCTGTCATTTGGGAATAGACAATTTTGGGGGGGAGTAGGCAATTTTTTAAAAAATTCACCTTAACGGTCTGTATGTTCCTTCCTTTTCTTCCACAAAAGAACTACAGTTTACCTTAGTGTATTAACTGATCATTTCCTTTTTTTTTTTTTTTAAAGATTTTATTTATTTATTTGTTAGAGAGCGCAGGAGCGAGCACAGGCAGACAGAGTGGCAGGCAGAGGCAGAGGGAGAAGCAGGCTCCCTGCCAAGCAAGGAGCCCGATGTGGGACTCGATCCCAGGACACTGGGATCATGACCTGAGCCGAAGGCAGCTGCTCAACCAACTGAGCCACCCAGGCGTCCCTGATCATTTCCTTTTTTATATAACAATAAAGTTTATCTGAAGGTCCACTGAGGCTTTCATAAAAAAGGCTTACTTTACTTTTTTAACTTGTGGAATGCAGATGTAAAAAGGAGGCATTTAAAAAAAAAAAAGATTCTAGAGTTTTCCATGATAGAGATCACAGCCTGTGGAGCCATCTCTCTCTCTCTCTCTGCCTTTTTTACTCCTCAGATGACTCATTTTCCTTGCCCTTATTATGTCGCTAGTCACATCTTAACTTTCTTATAAGTGGCCTGAGTTTTTCTCTCTTCTTTTCCCAGTTGCTTCTTAAATCCTTTCTTGCCTTTGCACTTCTCAACCCTATATCCTGAATTGCTCTCTGAAAGCCCCAACCCCAAATCCTGTAACTTTCTACCACCAGTGTCTCCCACTCGCCACCCTCAAAGTAAAATTTTCAAGAAGATGACATCCCTGGACACTCCTGCCTCAGACTAGGTCCATGGGAGGCAGGGGAGAAATCAGAAGGAACAAAGCATGTCTGAGAGGCATGGAAGTTGAGCAGAAATTAAGAAGCACCAAGGATATCATAATATATTAGTCTGAGAAAGGTTTGCAGTGGACTAGACCCAAAGGAATCCAACTTAGTACATTCCAGTTGGCACTTCCTGCCCATCCCAGTGGGATCCAACCCTGCCCCTTTCCCACAGTTCCCTACTGGAGTGGAGTAGACCATCAGCAGCTGCCCAAGCCAGAATCCCGAGGCTCACCCTTGCTTCTTTCCTCTTACTCACTCCAATAACCAATCCATCACCAAGATGTGGAGGTTCTTCCTTCCAGCATCTCTGGAATCGGGCATGAGCTCTATCCCCTTACCTACCCACCATTCTCACTTGCCTGGACCCAAAACACTTTCCTGGGGGTCTCCAGCCCAGGTAGCTCTATTCCCAGCCTGTTGTAGCTATGATCTCTCTGCAAGGCAGATATGCTTAAAATCCTCTTCCCATCATGACTGAGACTGAATCTAATCGCCTTAACACGGCTTATCAGGATTTCAATATGCAATGAGGTTCCTGCTTAATTCCCAGACCTTTTATTTTGTAAACCTTAGGAGTGACTCCTCCTCTTCCCTACCAAATACACGCATGCAGCCCTCTACTATCTACACTGTTCTCCAGCCACACAGAACTTCTTTCAGTTCCATAGAAGAACCATGTTTGCTCCTGTTTCTTGGCCTGAGAGCTTGCTATGCTTTTGCCAGCAACCCTCTTCACCCATCTCCAGGATAACTCCTCTATCCTTTGAGCCATGCTCCTAAGGCTCCCAGTACTCCTCCCATCCCAGCACTCAGGACTCTGCATGGTATTTTTCTGATGCTTGATTTCCTGTGCTCCCCACAGACTATAAACTCTGTAAGGGCAAGCACTGTGCTTTGTTTGTCCACCACTGTGTTCTCACTGCCTGGTGCATAACAGGCACTTGATAAGTATCATTTGACTGAAGAATGACTGGTGTAGTCTTTTCTGCTGGTGGCCTCCAATGAACCATGCTTCCTGGTATTCACAGTTGTATGGTCTCCTCCCCTCGAGTGGGGCTGTGCTTGTGACTTGCTTTAACAACAACAACAACAACAAAAATCCATGAAAGTGACACCCTGCTAGTTCTTGGCCTGAGCCTTAAGAAGGCCTGGAAGCTTCCACTTCTGTGACCCTAACAACCCTTAAAAAATTCAGTGACCCTGCCGAAGAGACCACGTGGAAATATGCCACCCAGACAATGAGAAGTTTTGATACTGCATGAAGAAAAAGAGACGCCCGGCCATCCCTGCTTTCCAGCCAAGCCCTGACCTGGCTCACCTGCCCTATGAATGCAGGCCCTGTCTGACCACAGCCAAGAGCAGCAGAAAAGCCACCCAGATGAACTCAGCCCACATTGCAGCCTTGTATGCAATAAAATGTTTATCATTTTAAGCCACTATGTTTGGGGGTGGTTTATTACATAACAGTGTATAACTATAATAAATTAAATATATAAGTAAAAGGGAATAAGGATTTATTTCACAAATACATTTCATGTGGAGGCAAGTTGAAGTTTCTAACAGGCAGATCCAAGAAAATAGCAATAGAATTTAAAGGACATAGAGGAACTCATACCACCAGCTCCATTTAGAGCACATCACAATTTTCCTCTGCCATTTTCTTTGATTTTAAGATATTTTCCAATGAAAAGACTTTCCTACCTTTTTTTTTTTTTAAAGGATTCCTGGTCTGACATTGACGTTAAGGAGTCCAACCCAGGATGCAATGTGAAATTACCACATGAGTGGAAACTAGCCCATGGCCGGCCCATCCTGCTGTTCCACTTCCTCTTACTCACCAGTAGTGCAGATTCACAGCTGTGGGCGAGCACAGGCGGGATGTTGTGTTTAGGGGGGCTGGAATGTTTTGGGGGTTCCTGGCTTCGCTGGAATGGGCATCAAACGTTCAGTGTGAAAAGTCCCCCAAAGAACAGAATGGCCAATTTTTGACTAGTAGGCTAACAGAATTAGTAGAAATAAACAGCTACTCACTTGTGCTTTTAGCCTAGGCATCTAATCAATTACACACACACACACACACACACACACACACAATATTGATGCCCCACGGAGACAGCTGACGCACACTATTACATAATCCAGGATATGGATAGATTATTAAAAAAAAAAAAAAACCAAAACCAAAACCCATACATTTGCAGAAATGAGGAAAAAGACTGCTAAATGTATAATGGCTCAGTGGAATTTTGGATTGCTACTTCTAATAACTGCTGCTCTTTCAGAAAGAAAAAGGATAATTATATAAGAACTATGGCCTAAGCAAAGCATGTCTCTTGTAAAAGTTAAAAAAACAAACCAGAATGCTAGGAATATTTTCTAACAGCTTCTACTGCACTACTACTTGGAATTTTCTGAGTGTTCTCTGGTAGGTAAAACTGTCAATGTATTTTCTGGGAATGCATCACATATTCTAAAACTATCTCTAATTAATAATTCTTACATGATAGAGATTAAAGAAGGGGCCTTAGGAAATCTGGCAGTGTGAATGTTTGATGTTTAGAAAGAGAAGGATCAGCTCCCCGTGTCTGCCAAATCCAGACACCAAGAGAAAAAGAACTCACAGCATAAAGGTCAATGTCCTCCCAGCTGGTGAGACTGACCATGAACCCCTTTCAAACACTCTGAGACAGAACAAAATCAAGAACTAAAAAATGGGCAATACTTCCCATTCTTTTGTATTTTTTTTTCTTCCCTAGATAAGAGAGTTCTATGACTAGATGCTGCCCCACGGCTTGCTGTGAACCAGCACCCCCAGAGAATGGAAAATCCTGTTCTCTAACTTTTCCTCCTCCATGGGGTAACTTCTGGGGGAGGCGCTGGACTGTGCTTTGATAGTGGGATAGAGGACAGGATACACAGACGGTGAAAAGGAGCCAAGCAACCCCTTTTTGCCTTCTAGGGAAGAGAAAAGTCTGGCATAAGAGCAATAGGATTGAGCAAAAGAAGGAACCTCAGAGATTATCTTGGTGAAGACAATCACCTCAGACACAAGGAAATGAAGGGGCACCATGCTTTGTAGAAAAGATGAGGGCTCATCAGTCACTAGGTTGAGACTGTTCACATGATTTTAATAAGTATTTAGTAAGTGTTCATTGGGTACTAGGGTGAATGATGAAAGGTGAAGACAGCCAAGGGACATCCAGAAAGGACATATGATTCTGTTAGTGATCCAGATGGGACTGGTGCAGATGGGATACAGCAGGGCAAGGTGAGAAGACAGGGTGGAGAGGGTCCTAACTGACTCTCAGAGGTTAGAGGAGAGAACAGAGAATGAGGGAGACAACGCAGCTAGCAAGGACCATGTTTCTGCAACTGACACAAGACCCATGATAGTCTGACCGAGGGACTGACAATGACAATGAAGTTTATTAAAGCAACATGCTCATGCAGAAGGAAACTGTGCCGAATCCTATGAGCATCCTGAATCCTTGAAATGGTCAAAGCAGTGCAAAGCACTTTGGAAGGGTACACGGTGGTTCAGACCACGTTCTGGGGGAGGTTCGCAGGGTCCCTCCCAGAGCACCACGTAGGGTGGCATGCTCCATGTCACCTAGAAAAGCTCTGGCTCTGTTTGGAAAAAAAAAAAAAAGAGGACTCGTGTCCTCTGCTTAAAAAACACAAATGAATTGAAAACTATCACAAAGACACTTGGATAAGGATTCCACAGACACGAGTCAGAGCTGCAGTCCCATAGCTAACTAGCTGAGGGTCCTCAGCCAAGGCTGTTCGTCTCCTGGAGCCTGTGTTTCAGTGTCCGAAGACAAAGATAATACCCATCTCACATGGCCGTTTTGAGGATTTAACGAGATAAATTATGTGAAAATACTTTGAAATTATTTCACAGACACAGGTCTTAGGAAACATAAAAGGTAAATTTATAAAAAAAAATGTCTCCCTAAGTCAACTTGTAATTTTAATGGAGGCCATTTTCTGTTTCCTGTGTTTGTACTGACAGAATCCAGGGCTGTCTCAAAAGAAAAGCATTACTAAAAGAAGATTCTTAGAACACGGCACCATTTCACTGACACCCCAATAGTAGGCTAGATAAGGGGATCTTCCTGGCACTCTACAAAATATATCTCTAGGGTTTGGCAAATAATGCTGGTAGAAGAGCAGCAAAAACTAACAGAGAAGGGATGAAAAACCTGGTCTTCCATACTCGTGGCTTTAAAGTGAGGATGGAGACCATTGCTTGGATCAGGAAGGCTGACACAGGATTAGAGGCTAGGAACTGGAAGGGACTTCCAGACGACCAACTTCAATTTACAGCCGTGAAAACTGAGAACTTGGGAGGAGAGGTCACATTCACAGTTATGGGACTCAACCTGACACCCAGCACTTTTCCACTGCAGGAAGTCTGACTAATGGCAAACTCCTGAAACCTAATCTCTCATCGATGATATTTCTGTGTACAGTTAGCTCGACTTTCCCATAATCCACTCACACAGGCTTCAGAAGGCATTCCAAGTGGTGGCATCTCTGCCATGGCCCGGGGATAGGGCGAACCACATCCTGGTCTGTCTTCCCAGGACAGTCCCCATTGATGCCTGTTGTCCCAGCACCATTGTTAATAGTGCTCCCTTGCCTCTCACAAGTGTCTGGATTTGGATGGAAAACTATAAAGCAGTCTTTGTCCTTTTCTGGGAGGAAGAGGGAGACCCAGGCTAAAATTGCTCCCTGAGAGCCTGATGTGGTGCTTTAGAACCAAGAGAGATGTGATAACAGTGTTTAAATATTACGGGTCGGTCTGTCCTATGTTAATAAAGTCAGGCCACTCTGTGGCTCCAGGGATTAGAACATGAGCCACCGTGTGGAAGCCACAAGGGCGGAATTTTTCTTCAGTATAAAGAAGTATGCTCTGGGGCACTTGCGTGGCTCAGTCAGTTAAGCATCTGCCTTCGGCTCAGGTCATGATCCTAGGGTCCTGGGATGGAGCCCTGCATCAGAGAGCCTGCCTCTCTCTCCCCCTCTATCCCCCCCACCACACACACTCGCGTTCTCACTCACTCTGCTCTCTCTCCCTTTCTCTCTCAAATAAATAAACAATCTTTAAAAGAAAATTAAAAAAAGAAGACGTATACTCTAACTGGTCTCCAGAGTCAGATTGCTTCGGCTCAAATCCTGGCTCTGTATGTCCAACCTTTTGTGCTTTCATTGCTTTGCTGGCAAAATAAGAATAATAGAACGACAGCCAAGTACATAGTAAATGCTCCATAAACATTTGCTCCTGCTATTATTACGAACTGGAATTTGGCAGGTCGTGGATATTGCCAGAGGGGAGGTTTTCACACTGGACAGGTTGCAGAGGAGTGAAGTTTGGGGGCAACTGCCCTGGAAGGGTGGGTTCTACCCTCCTGGTCAGGGGGAGCCTGGTGTCTGGGTGGGGCTGGGGGGGTGACACAATGGTCTTCATCTTCTTGGCAGAGCTGGGGTGCTGTTTCACCCTGGCTGGTGCAGAGCACCCAACCTGGCCCTGAGCAGACTGTGTTCATATGATCAGGCCTGCCCAGGAATAGGCCTGCCCTCAGGAACCCGTCTCCTGGACTGGTGCTTCAGACTGAGAGCATCTAGCCAACAGGAGGCAGGTCGGTTGAATGTTCTTAGACCACACTTAGGAAAATCAAGCGCACGGTTCTACAGAGATGGGGCTGAAACTTTCCCGAGTATGGTTCGACAGAGTCGAGCCACTTTCAATCAGGCAGGAAACCCACGGGGGGAATCTGTGTATGGAATTAACAACCATATTCATAGCCAAGCAGAGCTAATCTGAGTGTCCTGAAATAGGGCGAGCAGATATGCGAGGTTCCGATAAGTGTTTCTATCTTTGTGTCATGTTTGATGTCTAGCCCTCCCTGTCGGCAACCCCCGTGAGGCAAACCAGTCCTAAACACGCTCTCTAAGGGAACAAGAGGGCTGCCTTCATCAGAAGCCTCTGCCCTGGAGACCCAGCAATGAAACAAAAAGAAAACGGGGTCCCTGCTAAGGTTCTTTAGGCATTCCTCAGCCTACAATCTTGATTTGGAGAGATGTTTCTGGCAAGTGTATGGAAGGGATACAGTGGGTCTTTACACGAACGCTGACACAACAGTTTTAACAAGGTGTTTACATTCATAGATCCCCTAATCAGTCAGACCTCATTTCTAGCAAGAGAATCTCTGCTTTACAAATTAATTTTTAAATGTTCATGTTAGTCGGGGGTTAGGCGGTAGAGAAGTTAGGGACAGGCTGAAAGGGGAACAAAAAGCATTTCTCTATAAACATGTTCTTTTCAGTAATCTCCTTCCCCCAAGAATTAAGGTCAGGAGTGAAAAGCCAGAGGATGGAAATAAGGACCACAGATGAGGCTTTGTGAGTAAGGTCATGCTCTAGGAAAAGTCACTTTCCTGACCTGAATTCAGGAGTCAAATGCCCCAGTGCCTCCGGTTCACGAGAGTTACTACCCAACTGCTTCCCAAACTCCCAGGAGTTCAGAAGAGGAATATTAGTTAGTAAAGGGTTCCCTTAGGCAGAGAAGGAACTAATAAAACATTTTCCCCTTCAAAGCACTTGGCTAATGTTACCCAATTCAGCTTTACAAAGGACCTTGAAGGCAGCCATTAATAGTCCTCATTTTAAGAGACCAGAGAGAAAGATTACAATAAATGTAGGAACAAAATTCAGAATTCATGCTCCTCCCCAGCTGCAAAGCTTCCCGGGGAGAAAGATGTGAGCTCAGGGGCCTTTGGCCTCCGGGGAGTAGCCTTGAGCTCAGCACTTGTTGGGTTTCTATCAGGATTTTATCAGTGAAATTCCCCCAAGCCCCCTGGCTCAGCCTGGAGGTAGCAAGGGAAGGCAGACTGTACAGATGGTTGCAGATAGGGAAGCTCAGGGTGGTACAAAAACAGGGACAAATTTTTTCTTTTTTCCACTTTCCACCACCAAGCTCCTCTGCTTCGGTTGAGCTCAGCAGCACAAGTGCCTTGGAGAATCTAGAAATTGCTTCCATATGTGGGCACAGGAAAGAATGTACTCACTGGCTGCCTGAGAAGGAAGCTTTGGGCAGCCTCTCTTTCCTGCCAGAAAATGTTTCTCAGGCTGAAGAGAGTCACAGGGTGTTTGAGCTGAAGGAGGTCAGAGGGAGCATCTCCAACCTCCCCCAAATTATGGAAGAGGAAACTAAGGCCCAAGGTCAAAGAGACAATGATAGAACTGAAACCAGAACCTGGGGCTCCCTGCCTGCCCTTTTATTCTGAATGCTCCTTTGCATTTAGACTTGGCCTTATCCATGAGTGTTCTTTACCTTAAAGAAGTGTAAAGAGCGATGCATTGAGAACCCAGAGTCTGCTAGGTGGGCCCATTATCCTGTGAAGCCCCTCACACACTCAAGGTCCCAACGGCCACATCCATGTCCCAGAGTCAAAGAGTACCTGCTCTTTATGGCAGAATCCCAGGGGATCTTCTGAAGAGTGCAAATTATCCTCAGTTCCAACTCATTCCTAGCTACTTTCTCTGGGGTTGGGCCATGGGAAACTTGAACGCAGGTCTAAAATTGACCGCAATCTGGGTGCCTGGGTGGCTCACTGGGTTGAGCGTCTGACTCTTGATTTTGGCTCAGGTCATGCTCTCAGAGTCTTGGGATCGAGCCCTGTGTCGGGCTCCAGGCTCAGTGTGGAGTCTGTTTGGCCCTCTCCCTCTGCTCCCCACCCTGTTCTTTCTCTTTCTCAAATAAATAAATGGAATCTTTAAAGATAAATAAATAAAACTGACAGCAATCATCTTGATATTATATTTGTTCTATTTTCCACTTTTAGGAGGGAAGCCAACCTATCAGAATCTTTGTCAAATCACATAATGTCTTTGCCTGTCTTCTCTTCAAATTCCCGCTCCCTTGCCTACTCTCCCTCTTCTCCCAGCACCACTTCAAAAAAGACCGGTAGCTGATTTTGTGTGGCAGCACGGGTGCCAGTTGGGATCCAGACCACAGGCTCAGGTACTAAAGGCCACCACATGGGGCTGGACACTTACAGTAAAGCCAGCTCGGGGGGGTCCTGGCACAGGGCCCGCACCAGCACTTCCATGGCCCCAGACCACTTGTGAGCTCAGTGCTCCATCAGTACGGGGTGGGTCCAGAATCGAGAACACGGGCTGGTCCCCAAGCCCCTTCCTGTCTATAGAAACTTGGGTGATGTAGGCCCAAGTCACATTGTCTTGAACTGGCTGAGCCAAGGGGGTAAACTACGTGCAGGGGCAGATTCACGGCTGTGGGAACTCCAAATGTTCCTTCTGGTGTCCCATGATCAGCCAGGGTCCACTTGCCTCACACCATCTGGACTTCTCCTTTCCAGGCAAAGAGCCAGAGCACCTTGTCCCAAGGCCTGCCTCAAGGTCAAACCAGACAAACCTCAACTGCTTAAAGGCTTGCTGTGTGGAGGACCTAAAACTCTGATGGGGTTTAGCAGTTCCACTATGGAACCCAAGCTTTCCTGGGTCTTTCTTCTCTTTCCTGTCCCATTTATGGGACATTATGAATCAAGGGTGCTAAAGGGCCTTTCAAATAGTGCTTTCTTAGCACCACCATGTATGATGAGGATTCTTACTGGTCTGGTTGCAAGTACTAACTAGATGACATGGTCTTCCAATAAACATTTCTCAACTACTTAACACAAATGAGACACAGAACTGGGGGTGTCATGCTGAACCCAGTCCTGTACCCTGGTTCCCTCATGTAGGGAATGCAGAATGAAGGGGGCTCAGCCTCCCTGTGTGCCACTTCACTACAAACTGTAGTGGATGGAAATCCTCACATGTTCACTTGACTGTGAGTACCCCTGCACCGTGAGCAGGTTCTACCTTCTCCGGGCCAGGACATATCATGGACACTGAAGTGTTTCCTTATGAATAGGCTGTACCTCAGCCTCCCACTCCCTCCCTCGGCCACGGCCTCCACTCCCTCCCTCGGCCACGGCCTCCCCTCCCTTCCTTGATCCTCCATGGCTACCACTGCTCCACCAGCTCCTCGTGATTAGAAGAGTGAGGAGAACCTCTTCCCGACCATACAGCCTGGGTACGGGATCTCCTTCTGCAGAATCTGCCAGGGCTACAATGAGACTACACAGCTGACATCTTCCTGTTCACGTCAGTCTTTTTCAAACTGCAAGCTATTGCCTATTCTCTGGCAAGTCAATTTAGTGGGCTGAACCAGCTTCTTAGAAAATCTATAATGTACGGCATTTGGTAAGAATGGGAGTTGTGCCCTAAAACTTTTGTTTCTATTATCTATCCATCCATCCATCCATCCTAGATCCCAATAAAAAATATATTTCTTACATGGCGCCTGGGTGGCTCAGTGGGTTAAGCCTCTGCCTTCGGCTCAGGTCATGATCTCAGGGTCCTGGGATCGAGCCCCATTTCAGGCTCTCTGCTCAGCGGGGAGCCTGCTTCCCTTTCTCTCTCTCTGCCTGCCTATCTGCCTACTTGTGATCTCTCTCTCTGTCAAATTAAAAAGAAAAAATATATATATTTCTTACTGTGAGTTATGGTCAAGAAAGGCTTCAAAACACTGGTTTAGAAAATGCTTCTTCATGTGCTGTACTATTTACACAGAGATTCTTTCCAAATATTTCCCAGGTGCCATGACTCCTTCACATCTATGATTCAAGCAGAGGGACAGGGCTACCATCTGAGCATGCTTCTTCAAGCTGTTTTTTAACCTCAACACCACTTGTTGCCTCTTCAATTTTATCTCTTAAAAATATTTTGAGTCTGGGAAGAAGGGCCCACCATGCTCTGTCTTCCCAGCCCCCAGGGTCTATACAGGCCAAGGTTCCTTGCCTGTGGCTTCTATATTAGAACCAAGTGTATTTCTAGTTCCTCTGCTTTGGACCCTGCTGATATACCTTGTGGGGGTTGTGGGGGACAAAAGGAGGAACTCCCTCGGCCGATTCAGCAATGGGACTAGTGACAGTACACTCTGCCCCCTAGTTCCTCCAAGTAAGCAGGCCCTTACTGGTCTCCTGAGAGTGTATCAGTTTACACTGGAGCTGGGCTAGTAAGCTCAGGAGAAAGTGGCCTGTTCTGCAGCCGGTGTGACCCTTGCCCACAGCAGCCCTCTCCATACTCCTTGACCACTCAGAGGGAGAGCTGTAAACTACTTTCTGCAACATCTAGGCTTGAGGGGAAGAAGCAGCAACAGGGTAGGAGTAGCCCATGGGGTCTGGCATTGCAGGAAGCTGGCTGACTCTGGCACAGCACAAAAGCAGGACATGTCACCCAAACTGTCACTCTAATTAAGCACAAGGTGGGGAGAACACAGACTTGGGAGTGAAATGTCCAACTTTGAATCCTAGCTCTGCCTCTGGTTGCTTGCTTAATTCTAGCTAGGCCTAGGCCATACCAAATAATCAAAGAGATCCTGATGCCCTCTGACCTGTAGATTTGAGGCTGGAAAGGCCCTGTGGGGTTGGTGAGTGGTGTACCTCCCTAAAACCCTTCCAGATCAGATCTAGCTTAGGAATGAATTTGGCTTTGTTTTACCTTCTGTTCCCTGGGCAGCTTTTGTTTTATTTTGTCTTTTCCTGGGCTTGAAAAGATGGCCAGATAAATTGCCAGAGGAATCCTCAAGGGGGCTGACAGAACTGCACTGTTTGAACGGAGGGAAGGAATCAATCGCCCCTCGCCCCTTGGCGGTCCACCAAGAGGGTGCTTTTGGGAACTACTGGTCAAGGTCCCTGCAGGGGTTGTAGTGAAAGCTCCTCAAGCTTCTTTTCCATCTTTAGTTTTAATTACCTCCAAATGCTCTTGCTGTGGTGAGACTGCACCAGGCCAGGGCTGAAATCAGCCCTGAAAGTTATTTTAGAGCCCCCTCTGGGCCCATTTTTGAGGCAGCAGAGCCCAGAATGTCCTCCTGGTCTTAGACTTCTGTCTCTTCCTGACACAGAGTTGGCTTCCTGTCCATACTGGCCTACGGAAATTCCCAGGCCACCGTTCTGCAGGTATGAAGGTGACCTGAAGCTGTCCTTGTCAGCAAAAACACCTGTTAGGCCCCCGTGGTGTTAGGCCCCCGTGGTTCTGACCCCAGACACCGGCAGCCTTGCCAGGTTGCTAGGGACAGATCACTGCTCTCCTGGCCAGGACCGTCTGGAAGGCAGGGGCTTGGCTCCACCAACTCCACAGGACCAGCCGTGTCTGAACTTTGCCTTGCCTGTTCCTCACATGGGTCTGTACCTGAAGGAGTTTTCCAGCTGTGCTCCTCACATCTTTAAGGCCATGCTGGCCTCAGTCTTGCCCTGTAAACAGACCACACTCTATGCTTCACCTGCAGTTTAATAAGAAAATCATTTATGGACTATGTTAAGCAATCTTGGGCAGGGAAAAGAGCGGGACTGGAACTTAGCAGGTCTGGGTTCTTGTGTCACCTCTGCTGCCAACCTGCATTGGCCTTGGGAAAGTCACTTAACTTCCCCAGGGTTCTGTTTCTTCACCTGTGAAATGGGAGGATGGGCAAAATAATCTTCCTTTTCACTATGCTTTCCAGCTCTGACATTCCAGGAGTCTACAAGAGGTTCTGTGTTTTAGAGTTGAGTATTACACTCCTTACCCACCAGCTAAATATAACTTGTGTTATTCATTTACTCTTGAGACCATCATGTGACACTAGTCAACGAGACCAGTCTCAGGCAGCACTTGTTACCCTCTAGGAAGATTTTCTTCCTCATCAGACACACTAAAATCTTAGAGGATCACTTAGAACGTATGTCTGTGATGGGTGTCAGGTGTTCAAGTGGATGATTCAGCACGAAGCTCATGCTGGACCCAAAACACCACCAAAGAGCAGGCTGGTCTACACTGTCTCGGGCTGTCCTTTCCCTGTGGGTTCGTGACCCTAACCCAGACGCACAAGGGAAAACAGAGGAACAGAAAGCCCGAGTTATTTCCCCAGAACACTGTACTAGTGACTAGTCATCTGTGTGAAAAAAGCTGGGGCCACTTAGGTCCTTTCCAATTTTATGCCCCTCACTGAGGAGGCGGCGGGGTGGCGGGGCATCGTGGTTCAGAGTGCACTCTGAAACCACACGGCTAGGACTCAACCTTGACTCTCCAAGTTAACCGTGTGAATGTGGACAAGTATTAACCTCAAATTCCTCATCTGCAAAATGAAGATAATAGTGCCTGTCTCATAGGGTCATCCTATGGATTCAGGGAGTTAATTTAGAGCATTTAGAACATTACCTGGTACCCAGGAAGCAATATCTACGTTAGATGCTATTAGGATTATTGCTTGTCCAAAAATGACTACTGGAAATCTGGAGGAATAATTCATTCTTGAGTTCTGTAAGTATGAGAAGAGTGGGCATCCTCTTATTTCTGTTTCCTGAAGTGTTCTTTTTAAGGGGAGACCACAGCTTAGGTCAGCTCCACAAGCTTCCCTGTACTTCCAGCACCGCCCCCACGGCAACCTCATGAGCACAGGCCCTTCCTGGGAGCAGGGCATGTTAAGACTCTTCCTCCCTTCCTTGTCCCCCTGCTGGGGCTTCTCCCTGCTGTCACTGATGACCTCTGCACTCCCTCCACCACCAGAAACCTCCTCCTTTTTCCTCTCCCATTCCGTGTTGCTGGGGCCAAAGCTGAAAAGCACCCAGGGCAACTTTCTACCAGAGCTTCATCCTCTCTTGGGCATCTGCGTTGGAACTTGAAAGCATTTTCTCCTTGTCACGACCTTATCTAATGGTGGTTGGGCTCCCTTGGGCACCAGTCCTAAGGTTCCACTTCCCAGGTAGACAAGTTTGTGTAACCTCTCTGTGAAGCAGAAAGTCCACAGGGACACCATTGACCAGCCTCTTGGCCCAGGATCTCTCCACGCATAACTGAAGGTCCTGTAATGTTAGCTCCAATCTCAAGAAGCAAAAGCGGCACACAGTTTCTTGGAAGACATCCAAGATGGTCTGCCTCTGTGCCAAAAGAGCAACATGTTGTTCCTCAGACCATGAGTAAGAAATACAAACAGGAGACTCAACCAGCAGTGGTCACACCCGCCAACCAATGATCATGGCAGAACTCAGGAGGTGAAGCCCCACGTGGGTATTTTTATCCATTCCCAGGAATCACCGCCATCACAAAGAACACCCTCCAAAGCACAGACTTACAGTCACGCACGTATGGTGTTTTGTGTGAAACTGCACAAAAAGCCCTTTGGTAGGCAATGGCCTCTGCCTTCTAAAAAGCCATGAGGGCTGATGCACAGAAAACTCCAGCAATGGACTTTCCCAGTGAGTTTGGAATTGGTGCTTCCTGGTTATATCTTAAAAAGAGTGAGCAAGGGGCACCTGGGTGGCTCAGTGGGTTGGGGCCTCTGCCTTCGGCTCAGGTCATGGTCCCAGGGTCCTGGGATCGAGCCCCGCATCGGGCTCCGTGCTCAGCGGGAAGCCTGCTTCCTCCTCTCTCTCTGCCTACTTGTGATCTCTGTCTGCCAAATAAATAAATAAAATCTTTAAAAATAAATAAATATTTTTTTTAAAAAAGAGTGAGCAAATGATGTACATGCATGTGTGTGTGTGTGTGAGTGTGTGTGTGCATGTGCATGCACTCGTGTGTAGCAGATGGCAAGAACAGGTGGTTTCAGGGTTATGACCGTGTGTGCTAATAGAGAATAAGGGTCAGTATAATGGATGTGTATATGCATCTAGTGAGGCAGTGTGATTTTCAGTGGCTATAAATAAAACAAGATCAACTTAGTTAGGCATACCTGGACAGCATCCAGCTCAAACCCCATCTCCACAAATAACACTACAAAGAAAACCTCAGGGGAATAGCGAATGCTCTTTCTTCAGCAAGTATACAATGAGACTCAAGGAGGAAGCTCTCAATGACTTTGCTGAAATAGAACCTGATTTTCTATACTACACATTACATACATTCCTATTTTAGCTAAAGGAGAGATGTGATAGACATATATTTCTCTCATTTACTTATCAAATACTTAGTCAAAAACAGGCAAGGTGAAATTTCAGCATCATCAGATCTCTGATAGGTTGAAGTGTTAACAACGGCAGTGTTTAGACAGTGCCCTATTTGGAGATGCCATGTGTCCCGTCACAAGCATCACAGATGTCCTCCTATCTGCAATCTCCCCATTCCTACAGATTTCTCCACTCTCCTTTCACACAGTGTTTTATTATTGTCAAGGCACATGACTACGGGCAGCCAAGCCAGAACTGGAATACAGGTGCGGAATTCCCACCTTGTGCTCTCAGGTATCAGCAGAGGGGGGCCCCAGGAACACGGGAATGTTTGCAAATCGCAGTGCTAAGGCTATGGTATATAATAAGGAAAAAGCTGCCAACTTCCCCTGGGGCACTATTCTCTCTCACTATTCACCAGTCACTGGCTAAAACCCAATGCATCTGCCTACCAAGGTTAGCTCTACTGAAGGGCAACCATGCACTAGGAACCCAATCAATCCCACCCTAGGATTCTGGCTAGTTGTGGCCAGTAGATTTCTGGCCTTGAAAATGACTCGTCCTTTTAAGTGGTGGAGAGAGTTCAGGGTCCGTCAGGGCTGGGGCACACACATGGAAACTCGGGGTCTAGAGATTCCCTGCTCTTATCAGACCTCCTGAAATCTCCAGCAAAACTGAGCTCGAGAGCCAGATGAACAGGGCTGCGTTCTATGAACACACTCCAATTCCTGTGGACCTTCGGGGCTCTGCACCAGGAACCTACACTGGCTATGTCAGATCAGGATGCCAGCCTCAGTCTCTCTTGGGAACTCATGTCCTCTGCCCAGTTTAGCTCCCTCCAGTCAGACATGTCAGCTTGCCTCTCTGATCTGTGGCGTCTTCCCAGCATGAGGCCCTTGGCGTGTTGCAGCTGTGGAAGTCTGGCAGAACATACAAATTTATCTTTCAGGGGACTCTGATCTGGACAACTCAGCCTCATTCAGGAGACTCTGGTCCTTGGAGGGTATGACTCTGATGGGCTCTTCTTTTTACACAGGACATCCCTTTCTGAAGCATCTGAGCCTTTAAAACACTAACATTATAAAACAGACTAAAACTTAACTAGGCAGCTATCAAGGACTCACAGGATTTCTTCCTTTTCAGTTCCAACTTCTGCTGCCCAGACACAATCTTTTTGCCATCTGTGTTAGGTTAGCTCAAAGCACTGTTATTATTCTGGACTACACAATGTTGGCCCGACCTACCCGAATACAAGAAATTCTGCTGATTGATTTAGTTATTCTGTTCATATAAACGAAGCCAGTTGCACAGATGTTTCTGATTAACCAATGTACTGCTGGAGTTATATACAAATAATTTTATAATGAACTCAGCAACTATAAGAACAGTAGAAGTGGAATCTAGTCTCACCTCCCAGAAAAATAAGCAGGAGCAACAGGGAAGGGGCTTTCAGCAATGCTCCAGGTTTAAATTCCTATCTGCTGTGATTCACTTTTTCCTCTTGCTGTAATCCAGTAGAACTTATAACTAATGCTCTCAAAGAACCTTTGTCTTCATACTGCTGGACTCAAGAGGGAAACCCAGTTAGTTTTGCAAACTTAAAGTGCCTTTAACATTTCGCATCTCCGTATTTTAGAAATTTCTATTTTTAGTAAAACATTTCTATTTCCCGAGATAATTTCTTAAGTAATATACTTTTAGAAGGAGAAAATTGGGACTGAGAAGTCTGTATTTACTTTATTATAAAGAGAAATCAAGTGTTTCGTTTCATTTCAATACAGAACGATTAAGTTCAGTGAGCCTAGGCTCAAGTTTTTCTCCTCTAGCTCTAGAAGACAAATCTTATGCACTTTGGAAAATGAAGGAAAAGACCAGACATGAATAATTCAAATGAATGTGGTTTTTTTCTAAAGAAAAGATAGTGACAAGTGCTCCCTAATGAAATCATTTGAAACAAAACAGGAAAAAGAGATTAGAAAGTTTATACTTCTAACATAAATTATGCTGGCAAGGATATGGGGAAACATATTTTCAGCTAGTGTTAGTGAAACTGTGACTTACTACAACTTTTGGAAAGTAATACCACTTTGGGGATTCTGACAGACAAAAATAAAAGCTTCTGTATGTTAGCATGTTCAAATTAATGCACACGGATGTTTAGAGAAAAACTTGCTGTAGCACAAAACTTGAAACAACCTGAATGGTTAAATTATGGAATATTAAGGGGCCATGATATAAATGAGTTTATTAGTTTTAATTTTTTTAATTTTTAAATTTTTTAAAATGGGTTTTTTAATTTGGAGAGAAATAAATAAAAATATCATATGCCTATGATATTTTGTTATGTTAAAAAGATATATGGATCTCAACAAGATATCTGCACCCCCATATTCACGGCAGCATTATGCACAATTGCCAAGCTATAGAAACAAGCTAAGTGTCCATTGGCAGGTGAATGGATAACGATGTGGTGTATACACACAATGGAGGATTTATTATTCAGCCAAGAAAAAGGACGTCCTACCATTTGTGACAACAAGGATGGACCTTGAGGGTATTATGCTAAATGAAATAAGCCATACTAAAAAAGAAAAATGCAGTTGTGATCTTGCTTATATGTGGAATCTAAAAAAACCAAACTTGGGGCACCTGGATGGCTCAGTGGGTTAAAGCTTCTGCCTTCAGCTCAGGTCATGATCTCGGGGTCTTGGGATCAAGTCCCACATTGGGCTCTCTGCTCAGCGGGGAGCCTCCTTCCTCCTCTCTCTCTGCCTGCCTCTCTACTTGTGATTTCTGTCTGTCAAATAAATAAATAAAATCTTTTTAAAAAGAAAAAAAAAACAAACTTTTTAAAAACAAAAACTTTAAGGTGCCCCTTAAAAAGGTTTTAAGAAGCCTTCAACTACTTTGCCTTTTTCAAGGCTCTCCAAAAAGAAATCTCAGTACCATCTGAAATCTTGTCTTAGTGTCCCTCAGCCTGCCTTCTGGGAAAGCACAAGGCTTAGTCCTCTCTCATTCTCCCTTCCCACCCCTTTCTCTCTCAAATGCATCACCAGGGTCCTTCCTGAAAGTCCCTCCCTCAGCACGTACATGGGCTGCTTATGACAGGGGCCCATTTTACCCTCTTCTATCTCAGGCCGATCTGACTGTCTCCATTATCTAAATATCCAACCCCATAACACAAGACTACTGTGGTTAAGACACTGATCTCACTGTTTACATTTTCAGAGAAAAAATAGCTAGGATACATGTTTTCTTAAGATCTTCTCCAAGGTCTGAAGGTTCTCTACTTTCAAAATCTATTCTGCTGGGGGATGGGAGGGTTTCCTGAAATATTACTTGGTAACACGTTCAACATTTCAACATTGCATCACTCTAAGATGTGGCCAGATTTCTCTCTTGGTCCTTCTCAGGCCTAAATTCTTCAGTCAACAGACATAATCTCCTGCATTTGTCTAGAGAAAAATGCATGAAAGGTTTCAGAAATGGGCTGGGGATATACACGTGGTTGAAAATCAAGAAATTCAACCAACTGCCCATTTGGTCTATGTATGCCAACTAAATGACTATACTTATTCTGTCAGTGAATGACTGGTTGTTCTGACTTGACTCAATGGATTGTTTGGGCATCATTAGTAAGAGCTAACAGGTGAGCTGATGGTCACTGAACTGGCAGTACAAACTCTAATGGGTGACTGTGGACAACCAATAATGCACCAGTCATGTTATATCTCGCTACAGCAAAATGCTATGCAGCTGTTAAGAATGTAGTAGTAGGGGTCCCTGGGTGGCTCAGTAGGTTAAAGCCTCTGCCTTCGGCTCAGGTCGTGGTCCCAGGGTCCTGGGATTGAGCCCCGCATCAGGTTCTCTGCTCAGCAGGGAGCCTGCTTCCTCCTCTCTCTCTGCCTGCCTCTCTGCCTACTTGTGATCTCCGTCTGTCAAATAAATGGATAAATCTTAAAAAAAAAAAAAAAGCCCTCTCCCAAACCACATTCAGATCTAATTCTGCTCTATTCTGCTTTAAAAAAAAAAAAAAAAAAAAAAAAGTAGTGGGGGACTTGGCTGAAGAGTGTGCGATTCTTGATCTCAGCGTTGTGAGTTCGAGCCCCACATTGGGTGTAGAGCTTATGTAAAAATAAAACATTTAAAAAAAGAATATAGTATGTTCAAGAAATACCAAAAAGTTAAAACAAGGAAAATGCAAACAATATCCACATAACACAGTCTTAAATATGTAAGTAGAGGGTGGGAGGTAGAAGACGAATAGGAGAAACGTAACCAACTGTGTTTAGCTGTTGTAATGAGGTAAGGTGTACATATTACACATACTTGAAGTAATCAAGTATTGCTCATGAAAGAAAAAATTATACATATTTAAATAATGTAAGCCTATAGAGGTCTATATGAAATGGAGTATGTATTACCTATGTAAGAAAATAGAAAATAAATAAACTTTTAGATTGTAATGGGTTCCACTGGCCCAGGAAACTAGATGGCTCTAAATTTTCCATTTTATTCACCATTTGCTTTCTCTTGCAGACACCTCTTACTTAAGAGACCTATTTATTCCCCAAATACAAAGAAATCTGTGGTAGTTTACAGGGAGGTTGGTATCTTGCAATTTTGCTTAAACTTCTTTATCAGGTTGTATATCACCTCTTAGTACAAAGACAAAGATAGAAAACCCGTGGGCGGGAAAATCCCAACCCTCATTGATGTGGAAGAAACACAGATATAGGTATTAGACCAGCAAATGCCACTTCTTGGGTTTTACAGTAATTCCCACCTCTTCCCCCTAAGAATTCAAAATTCCATTCCTTTATTATTGGATTATTTACTGTTCAATTTAGAAGACATAAAAATAAATAGCATTTAAAGCTAATTACACATATGAATAAAAAATAACGTCATAGGATACATACTAATCATGGTGAAAGACTACTCTTAGATGAAATTTGTTTCTTATCATCTTCAGAAACCCGATAATCTTCAGTAAAACATCAAGATCTACTTTGCCTTTATGAAAAATCTACTCATCTCAAATCTTACAACCAGAGTAGCAGAAATAAACCACCATTCAACAAACATCAATTGAAAACCTACTGTAATAAGAACCTGCTATTTCTAAGAGAATGTAAAATGTTTTGTTTTTTTTAAAGATTTTATTTATTTGTCAGAGAGAGTGAGCACAGGCAGACAGAGGCAGAGGGAGAAGCAGGCTCCCTGCTGAGCAAGGAGCCCGATATGGGACTCGATCCCAGGATGCTGGGATCATGACCTGAGATGAAGGCAGCTGCTTAACCAACTGAGCCACCCAGGCGTCCCAAGAATGTAAAATGTTTTTTTAAGAGTTATTGCCCTGAAAAAGTTTACAAACTAGTGGGGAAGAGAGACACACATGTGACTGCAATGCAGGATAGAGTGGATTCCAAGCCACAGATGAGGCCCGAACAAACGGCTACAGGAATTTACTAGAAGAGGCAGGAATCAGCTCATGGCTCTTGTTAGGAAGCATGTTTTCACAATGTGAGCCATGTTTATTGAAGCTACTAAACTAGGGAAATTTGTAGGTGATTGGGTCTCTTCATTATTTTAGGATAGTACCTCTTATTAATCAATCGAAAAGTCAATTATTTTTCTTCTTAGCAAGTATCTGTGGCCACATTGAGGGATTCAACATTAGGTGAAGAAAAGGGGCAGTGTGGAGAAGAAATGGCAATGCAAAAGCATACAGCTGGGAATGGAAAAGGATAGTAAAGCTGGAACCCAGCACATGCAACATAGTGTCTAATGAGTGGAGCTGAAGTTAAGGGTCAAAAGTGCAGTTTGGAATCAGAATGGCACAGGTCTGAATACACACTCTGTCACTAGCTGTGTGACCTTAGGCAAGTTACCCAACTTTTCTCAGCCTCCAGTTCCACATATCTAAGCAGAACCTACCTCATAGCTACTAAATGATTCAATTAAACAACACCTAGTAAGTGGTAATATTAAAGAAAGCAAGTGGAAAAGGGAGGGAGAGTGGAAAGAAGGTGGAGAGAAAGGAAGGAAGGAGAGATTTTTTTAAAGCCAGATCATAGAAAGCTTTGAAGAATTTGATTCCCTTAATAAAACTAAGAGGTAGGGGCATCTGGGTGGCTCACTGGGTTAAAGCCTCTGCTTTTGGCTCAGGTCATGATCCCAGGGTCCTCGGATCGAGCCCCACATTGGGTTCTCTGCTCAGCAGGGAGCCTGCTCCCCCCCCCCCGCCTCTCTGCCTAATTGTGATCTCTGTCAAATAAATAAATTCTCTAAAAATTTTAAAAAATAATAAAAAATATATATATAACTAAGAGGTAAAAGAAAATTAAAAAGAAGAAACTGTGTTATACTGGTAAGATGCCTTACTAGAAGAGAAAAAAATATATCTACAGTAAGTAATGTTAAAATGTTCTATAGCACCACAGCAACATGTTTTTATAATAAGAACTATGTTTCCTGAAGTTTCTAAACTAATGAAGATTGTAGGTAATTACGTCTCTGTCTATTTTAGCTAAGTTCCTCTTTTACTGAGTATTAGCAAAGCCTACTTTTGACTTCTCAGCAAGTATACGACTGATCTGAAGACTATAATGCCGAGCATGCTTTCCAGTTTCCTGATCCTGCGCCAAAGGAAAACACAAAAGCAGGGGCACCCCCCCCCCAAAATGGGCTTAGGTGCTATCCTGTGACTAAAGCAGCCCGGCCTGGGCAGGCAGTCTCATCCACTGGCCACCCCCATATTGGTGATGGTCCCCATGACTGTCACAACATGCCACTTACTGGTGCCAAGGGGCCACAGCGGACGGTATAGTATGTCTTGTCTTTGCTTTTCCACCCTTTATGTGCCCTGATGCCCTCCGCAGAGTAGGCCTGATTGTGTAAGCAGATCACAGGCTGGTCGCCCCCAAATACTGAGATTCTTCTCTGTGAGATTCCTCCTTCTCCAGCTGTTAAGAGAATACATGTGGTGACTGGGGTGAAACACTCAAGGACAGACCACTGAAGGATGTTAATTTCTGTTAAAGGCTGTTCCTAAATTCAGGCTCTTCTTGAATGTCCATTTGAAAAGACGAAAACCAAGAGTATTTGGTACATACTACCACTGATTAAGAGTAATAGTAATGCCCCACAAATACCAAGCAGCAGCACTGTCCTGGGTAATCCGCTAAGCCATCCACACCCATGACGTCATCAGACTCTCACAACAAGCCTGTAGGAAGAAGTAGTTACTCTCATTTTTTTTTTTTTTTTATTTACTTGATAGACAGAGATCACAAGTAGGCAAAGAAGCAGGCAGAGAGAGAGGAGGAAGCAGGCTCCCCACTGAGCAGAAAGCCCGATGCGGGGCTCGATCCCAGGACCCTGAGATCATGACCTGAGCCAAAGGCAGAGGCTTAACCCAGTGAGCCACACAGGTGCCCCAGTTACTCTCATTTTAAAGGCCAAGAAACAGAGGTTAAAGAACTTGCAAAAGACAGAAATGGGATGGGAAGCAAGCTCTGCCCAACTTCCTGACCCATGCTTTCACCTTTAGGGGATTCTGCACCTGGTAGCTCATCAGTATTACCTGGGTGGGGGAGTTCTCAAATAACAGACTTCTGGGCCTCACACAGATTTGCAGAATTAAGCCTTTACAAGCTTCTAGTCACATCTGTGGCTAAGGACCAGTGTACCTCAATATTAGTCAAAGTGTACAGAAACAGAACAGCATTACTCAACTAACTGAAGGTATATGGGGGCTTTGGTGTGACCAGAGTTTTTAACTATTCCAAAGTATTCAAGAGCCAGAATTCTTCTGACCTGACAGTAATTCCTACAGGGTGAGGAACCACCCAAATATTGGGCTGGGTGATACAATGAGGCTGAGGGAGGAAGGATTCATTTGCGACAGGGAGCCGGAACCGGCACTGTTCCTCACTGGGGCGGTGAAGGAAGAACGCAGTGGGAACGGGCCTATTTCTCCTCCTATGCCTGGTCCTTAGCACACACCTCATAAATATTTGTTAAATGGACAAATGAGTGAAGGACTGACTCCTTCCAGCTGGAAGTAATTTGACTCTCCTCTAAATTCCTTGCATTTGATCTATATCTTTTTTAGCTTCTTTGCCACATTCTGCCTTGCATTCCACTGTTTGAAACCTGTCCCACCTCTACCAGGAGGTAAGCTTTCCGGGGCAAACTCCCATCTCTTTCTGAGCAATGCCTCCTACTCTGCCACAGCACAGGGCACAGCAGTGACCCCTAGCAGGCACCCTCCATCCTAAATGAGTATCTGGCTGGAGTCCAATGGAAACCTGCTTCACAGATGTGGGTCCTGGCTATTCTCAAGGCCACGCCTACCAACCTTCCAACACTTGGCTTAATTGTGGACTGCTGGGCCTCATTGGCAGAGACCTCTGTATGGAAGTCATAATGGAATTTGGTGGACCTTGTTGAAGCACAGGTTTCAGGAAGACCATGGCTCTGGGAGATAGAATCCTGTATACGAGATACTTAAAGACAAATGCATTATAGCAACAAATAAAAGGCGCTTTTCTTTAGTTTTGTTCTCCTGGTGTACTCTGCGGAAACCATCTATTTTCTAAAATTACAACCATAGTTAGGAACACCCTGAAATATCAGACAGTGACCCAGACTCAGGAATGAACTCTTCCCACAAAAGGAAGTGCCCCTGAGACAGTCAATCTCAAAGATACGAGCAGACCAACTTCTCTTCATTCACCACCGTCCCCCTCAGGCCTTCAGCTCTTTATCGGTCTTTTATCTGGTTGCTACACATTGCATGGTGTCTGGGTGGCCCTCTAATGCCCTGTGCTGTGCTTTTTGCTGTTTTGAACCCCATCACCCCACCTGATCCTCATACCATGTGATGCACAAAAAGCAAATGTTGTCAACCCCATTTCTTGGATGAGCTAAATGAGTCTCAAGTTCTATGATATGCCTAATGACACAAGAAAGTGGTTGAATGCCCACTAGAGACTTGTCTTAAAAGAAGTGAACAGGGGAACCTGGGTGGCTCAGTGGGTTAAAGCCTCTGCCTTCAGCTCAGGTCATGGTCCCAGGGTCCTGGGATCGAGCCCCACATCGGGCTCTCTGCTCCGCGGGGAGCCAGCTTCTCTCTCTCTCTCTCTCTGCCTCTCTGCCTACTTGGGATCTCTGTCAAATAAATAAATAAAATCTTTAAAAAAGAAAAAAAAAGTGAACAAACAAATGAAGGAAAGCATAAATCTTTCTAGTTTGAAGTAATCTCATGGTAAATGTCCCAGAATTTGATCTTACCTTGCTTACAAATCCCTTTGCCCTACATCACACAAATCCAAAACTATTCTGTTTTTTAAATGGGCTCCATGCCCAGTGTGGAGCCCCAAAGAGAGCTGGAGCTCAGGACCTCAGGATGGTGAGATCAAGACCTGAGCCAGTATCAAGAGGCTGCCACCCACGTGCCCCACAAACCCAGAAGAGTTCATGTGCTTCCCAGGGAGCCAAAGTGATGGCAGGGTTGGGTAGGTCTCAAGAAGATGATGGGACTAAAATGCTTAATAACATCTGCAGAGTCTTGTCTGCACACTTCCATAACAGATAATGGGCTCCTACAGATGGACCCGCGGGATGGCGGGCCAGTGGTTGGTTCCTGAGAAACTCAGCTTTATGGGGATGACAGGCAGGTAAAGATACACAGCAACAGTGGAAGGCAGTAGTCCCTATAGTTATTTTATCTGTTATAAGAAAAGGCATTTTTGAGGAGGAAAAATATGCCAATGACTCAAAGTGAAGCTACAGTACTGTTTTGAAATTGCCTTGGGAAACTGTCAAAAGAAAATCCACCCAGGGTGGGACTGTGTCCCGGGGCTCCGCGGCTGCACTGCTTGGAGTCTGGGGCCATACAGGGCCAGCGCCTGGGGGTGAGGGTCCAGGAACTATCCAGGGGGCAGTAGTGACACGTAAATTTCGGAAAAAGGGACTAAGTCCACCCAGTCACTGCTAACAACTTGAGAGGGTTCCCGGAGAACTGAGATAAGGCCAGGAGCCCGGGGCCCAGCAGGGAATATGCCTCTGTGATCACCCAGGACCCGAAGACTAGCAGACACAGACACACCCTTTGTTACTCTCCCAGAGTTTGAAAGTCTAACTAAGCACACGTTGAAGATTTGGGTCGCCTCGACTGGGTCTGCTGGTTTCTTTTACGCTTCCAACTTTCTTCAACAGTTCTTTTTTGGAAAGAAAAATGTGTTAGTAGAAAAAGGTAGTGGGAATGAGACTGAAGTAAGGCTGCCGGGAAAGTTCGGGAAAGGCCCTGGTTTGGGGCGGGGGGGGGGGGGGATGTAGCGCTGACAGGGGCTGGCAATGACCACATCTAACGCGCGCGTCTACACCGACCACAGAGCGAGCCGCAGTCTGCAGGCGGGAGCCTAGATGCGGGATGGGTTCGATTCCTCCAGGGAAGAAGGCGAGGCGGCTCCTGGGCACGAACTGGCCCGGGGATGCCCAAAAGTCCCCCAGATGCGGCTCCAACGCATACCCTCTCAGCCCCTGCCTGGGGAACTGCGGCGGCAGCGGGTCCCCTGGGCGGCCCCGGGGTCGCCGGAGCCCACGCTGGAGGCGCCCGTGCCCGGAGCCCAGCAGTCCGCGGCCCCTTCCTCCGCACTCCGCCCCTCCCGAGGCCCCGAGGCCGCGCGCCCGCGCCCACCGCCCGCCGCCGACGCAGCCCCGACGTCCCCGGGCGCCCCCGCCCGCTGCCGCGCGGCGCTCCCCACCCCGCCGTCCAGCCCTGCCCCTCCCCGGCGTCCCCGGCGGCCGCGGGGGTCTTCCCGGGCGGCGCCCTGAGCACCCGGGGCCCGGGTCGGTCCGAGGCGGCGGCGGCGGCGGCGCGTCCCTTACCGCGCATCGGCTCCGGGCGGCTCCAGGGCCCCGCGGCGCGCCGGGCATTTTTTTCTGGGAAACTTCTCCCGGGTCTGTAGGGCTGAGCCGGCCGGGCAGGAAAAGCGCTCAGCGCCGGGAGGCTGCGACCATCCGGGAACTTCGCGGAGATGTAAACCCTCCCCCTCGGCTCCTCGTCCCCCCCCCCCCCCCCCCCCCCCCCCCCCCACCCCGCCCCTGCGGCCCCGCCACATGTGGACGCGCCGCGAGGCCGCCGCCGGCCCTTCGCCCTCTACTCCGGGCGCCGCGCCCGCCCCGCCTGCCCGCCTGCGAGGCTCTGCGCCCCGCCGCCTCGGGTCCCCCTGAGCAGCGTGGCGAGAGTGCAGAGCGGGGAGGCCGGGCTCATGGGTTCCTCCGTGCCCTCCCCTTCGCGGGGAAGGCACGCGGCCGTGGGGTCCAGGACGAGCGTCTGCAGACGAGCGGGATCTGGACGGTGTATACCCCGAGGGCCCTTCCCCAAACGCGGCATCCTCAGCCGCTTCTCGCGGCTGGGGCGCCTCCTCCCCGCACCCGAGGGAAAGCCTTTCCCCATCGCTCTCGCCTCTGTTCTCAAAAGAGGGGTCCAGCTTTGAGACACCTTAAAGTTCAAATTCGTGGAACCCACAGAAGCCCACGTGCATGTGCGTCTGTCTCCCCCGTCCACTGTGTGGGGACGACAGGGCCGCCCTTCCCGCGGGGAGATGCCGGTCCTCCCCACAAAACGTGCGGGGTTCTTGGAGTAGTTTTGCCTCTAGTGGGGATGGATCTGTCAGCCTCCCACGTCCTCAGATACCGCACGATCACAGCAAACACTGGGAGAAAGGGAAGGTCTACTCCATGCCAAAGCTAACTCTTATTACCAGGCTGGGACCAGCTCTGAAAGCCCCAGGACCTAAAGAAAAGTTAACACTCAGCGGGACGACACAGATGCTAGCTAGGGCGTGTGCGTTTGAAAACAACAACAAGGTATGATCAGTGCAATAACCACTTAATCATATGCCGAAATTCCAAGGCTGTCTATCCCTTTGAATAAAAGCAGAAAGGGTGGGAATGTGGACGCTAGAGTTATTGATGTTCTAGGCTGAGGAGATTGTTCACCCATGACTTGAAGCCGTCTCTGCCTATACCATTCCCATGTGCACATTTGTATCCTGAGGTACAGGGACAAGAGCACTTCTGCAAAAAGGTTAAGTGTGCTGTAAAGCCTTCCTACTGACAAACTTTTGTTCCTAAATGTACCCATCTTTTTAAGGTTTATCGTATAGTTGCTTTTCTCTTTAAGCCATTTCTATGGTAGTATGTCCATGTTATGTTTTATATAAAACGACAAGTGATTTCATATAGCAACATATTATTCCAGACTTGAGAACATTTCAGTAGCACTTACCAGAGTGTGGTGTGGAAGTTAAGCTGAGGAGCTGCCTGGTCTCCCTGCTGGGTGGGTCTCTGAGCCTTATTTTTTGTTTCAGTCAGACAGGCATAACAGCAGTTCTTATCTTCTAGGATTGCTGTAAAGATTAAATGTGATAATCTCTCTAAAGATGTGGAGCATAGTGCCACACAAGCAGAACAGGATCCAATATTTGATTCCCCAAAGTTCAGCAGAGTTCCTCAGACCTTCTAGGGAATCAAATACTTGCTGGGAAAAGAACTCTCAAGTTTATGTCTTTCAAAAATCCACATAAGTTTTAGCATTAGTATACACAAAAGGAAATTAGAAAGGAAATATACATGCCTCCTCCCATCATTTCATCATTGGAAGCCCAAAATAAATGGAAAGCTGAATTGTCCACTGTTTTAAATCACCCATGAGGTCAGTGATCAGTCATACAGAATGCCTCTGGTTCTCTCTCCTCAGACCCCAACACTTCTCTCAAGAAAGTCAAAACCTGGATAATATTTTATTAATGGTAGTTTTCTAGTTTCAGTAAGTGGGCTGCCGTTATATAAAATGGTAACATTTGGGGAAGATGAGTAAAGAGTATCTAGAAACATTTTTTACTGTTTTTGCAACTTAATTATAAATTTGAGATAATTTGAAGCTGAAAAAGGTTTTTTTTTTAAGATTTTATTTATTTATTTGACAGAGATCACAGGTAGGCAGAGAGAGAGGAGGGGAAGCAGGCTCCCTGCTGAGCAGAGAGGCCCCAATACAGGCTCCATCCCAGAACCCTGGGATTGTGACCTGAGCCTAAGGCAGAGGCTTTAACCCACTAAGCCACCCAGGCACCCCGAAGCTGAAAAAGTTTTAAAAACCTTTTAATTTAAAAAAAAATGAAAACCTAAAATTCTATTACAGATATACTCTTCCCCTCGGATAATGCCAAATTATAGCTTAAAATGATACTGAAGTTAGTAGCAGGCTGAGGTACTATGCTAAACCTTTTCAGTCATGTACACTTGATATAAATGAGTTAATAAGAAAAAATGGTCCATTGAATACTGTTTGAATATGAGGGTAGGCTAGAAATGTTGTCATGATACTGGGAAATAAGGAGAAGGGAGAGAGAGAGAGAGAGAGAGAGAGAAGGACGTTGAGATTGACGAAATAAAGACAAGTTTACCAGAGCTGAATATTATTAAATATATATTTAATATATATTTGCTTACCATTTCATAAGCTACTATTTTGGGAACTCTAAACTAGGCTGTGGTGGCTTAGAACTTCTCCTCATATAGCAATTATTTGTGTTCGTAGGTACTTGTTTAATGCCTGTCTTCCCCCGGAGACAGTAGCCCCAGTTTGGGGGGAGAGGCCCGTGGAGGGAGCTGTTCCTGGTTCACCACAGTGTTGCCAGCACCTGACACGTCCTTAGTACTCATGGCCGCTTAATAAATGAATGCCGTGACCAGATTAGGTCCTTGTACATATAGAATCTCATTTAATTCTCACAGCAACTTTGTGAAATAGCTATGTGTCTCCCCCCACCTCCTGTTACAAATGAGGGAACTGTGACTTGGAGAGCTTAGCAAACCTGCTGAAGATAACTCAACTTGTGAACCCAGATTATTTTGACACTGACACCCTTTCTCCAACATTATGCATACTGTCTCTTAACTTGACCTCTGTGTTTATTCTACCTCTGAGTTTTTGCTTGTGTGAATGGCTTGAATTGACTAGCATCCATGGTGACAAATATCAAAAGAAGAAAGTATTATCTTTATTTTGGTAGAGAATTTTTGATGTTCAGTTAGATCTGGTCAAAGGCTCTATATTACCTTGAATGTTTTGGGTTCTCTCTTCAGAATTAATGCAGGGAGTAAAGGGAATGCTATGTGGAACAAAATCTCCGTGATAGGCCAGGGGATGGTACTGAGAATTAGGGTGTGCATGGAGAGGAAAAAGTCTTGCACCCAGCGGGTGGTCAGTACATATCTAATGGATTTACTGGTTTCCAGACCTGAAAGGACTCAGCTCTTAAAAGCTGAATATTTTGATTATTTGTACCATAACTTATTCCAAAAACACTTTAAAAAGAGTTGAATATGATGAAATTCAAATCTTAGTATGGGACAGCAAATTTACAAATTATTTTTTATCTTATTTATTTTTATTTTTTGAAAATTTTATTTATTTATTTATTTGAAAGAGAGAGAAAGTGCAAGTGAGGGGAGGTTTAGAAGGGGAAGGAGAGGGACAGACTCTGGGCTGTGCCCTGAGCCCGACACAGGGCTTGATCCCAAGACCCTGAGATCATGACCTGAGCTGAAGGCAGACTCTAACTGCCCGAGCCACACAGGTGCCACTTTATTTTATTTTTAGTTGAAATATAGTTGACATAGAATATTATACTAGCTTCAGGTGTATAAATAGTGATTTAACATACAGATTACAAAATGATTATGATAAGTATAGTTATCATATGTCATCATATGAAGTTATTACAATATTATCAACTATATTCCCTAGGTTGTACTTTACATTCCTTTCACTTGTTTTCAAACTAGAAAAGTGTGTACCTCTTAATCCCCTTCACCATTTTTCGTATCCCCCTACCTTTCTACCTGCTGACAACCACCAATTTGTTTTCTATATTAAAGAATCTGCTTGTTTTGTTTGTTTTGTTTTTTAGAATCCACTTTTTTTTAAAGATTTTATTTATTGATTTGACAGACAGAGATCGCAAGTCAGACAGAGATCACAAGTAGGCAGAGAGGCAGGCAGAGAGGGCGAAGCAGGCTCCCCACTGAGCAGAGAGCCCCATGCAGGGCTTGATCCCAGGACCCTGACACCATGACCTGAGCCAAAGGCAGAGAGGCTTAACACACTGAGCCACCCAGGCGCCCCTAGAATCCACATATAAGTGAAATTATATGGTATTTGTCTTTCTTTGTTTGACTTATTTTACTTGGCATAATTCTTTCTAGGTCAATCCATGTTGTCACAAATAACAAGATCCATTCTTTTTTATGACTGAATAATATTCCTCTGTGTGTGTGTGTGTGTGTGTGTGTGTGTATCACATCTTTTTTCATCTTTTGATAGACATTTAGGTTGCTTCCATATCTTAGCTATTGTAAATAATGCTACAATGACCATAGGGATGCATATATATTTTTGAATTAGTGTTTTTATTTTCTTTGGATAAATATCCAGAAGTAGAATTGCTGGATCATACTGTAATTCTCGGTTTTTATTAAGATTTTATTGTTAATTAATCTCTACATGGGGCTTGAACTTACAACCCTGAGATCAACAGTCACATGCTCTACTGATTGAGCCAGCCAGGAACCCCTATAGTTCTACTTTTAATTTTTTGAGGAACCTCCATTCTGTTTTCCACAGTGGTTGTACCAATTTATATTCTCACCAATAGCACACAAGGGTTCCCTTTTCTCCACATGCTTGTCAGCACTTATTATTTCTTATCTTTTTGATAATAGCCATTCTGATGGGTGTGAAGTGATACTTCATTGTGGTTCTGATATGCATTTCCCTGATGATTAGTGATGTGGAGCAACTTTTCATGTGTCTATTAGCCGTCTGGATGTCTTCTTTGGAAGAATGTCTATTCAGGTCCTCTGCCCATTTTTTTAGTTGAATTGTTTGTTTTAGTGTTGAGTTTTGTAAGTGGCTCATATACTAATCCCATACTAGATATATCATTTGTAAATATCTTTTTCCATTCAGTAGATGGCCTTTTCGTTTTGTTGATGGTTTCCTTTGCTGTGCAAAAGCTTTTTGGTTTGATATAGTTCCATTTGTCATTTTTGCTGTGTTGCCCTTGCCGGGAGAGACAGATCCAAAAAAAATATTGCTAATGCTGATGTCTAAGAGCTTACTGCCGTGCTTTCTTTTAGGAGTTTATGGTTTCAGGTCCTGCATTTAGCTCTTTAATCCATTTTGAGTTTATTTTTGTGTATGGCTTGAGAAAGGGGCCCAATTTTCCCAGAACCATTTATTGATGATTCTGTCTTTTCCCCATTGTATATCCTTGCCTCCTTTGTTGTAGAGTAATTGACCATATGAACGTGGGTTTATTTCTGGGCTCTCTATTTTGTTGTGTTGATCTATGTGTCTGTTTTTGGATTAGTACCATACCGTTGTGATTACTGTAGTTTAGCAATACAGTTTAAAATCTGAGACTGTGGTGTGCCTGGGTGCCTCAGTCAGCTGAGCATCCAACTCTTATGTTCAGCTCAGGTCATGATCTCAGGGTCATGGGATCAAACTGGTTCTGGGCTCAGGATAGAGTCTGCTTGTCCCTGCCCCTCTGCCTCTTACCCCTCCCCCCACCTGTGTGTGTGTGTTCTCTCTCTTAAATAAATAAAATCTGGGATTGCGATACCTCAGCTTTGTTCTTCTCTCTCAGTTTGCCTTGGCTATTTGGGATTATTTGTGGCTCCATATAAATTTTAGTATTATTTGTGCTAGTTCTATGAAAAATGCCATTGGTATTTTGATAAGGATTGCATTGAATCTGTAGATTGCTTGCTTTGGGCAGTATAGACATTTTAACAATATTCTTCCAATTCGTGAATACAGTATGTCTTTCCATTTGTTTGTGTCATCTTCAATTTTTTTTGATCAGTGTCTTATATTTTTCATAGTATAGGTCTTTCATTTCCTTGGCTAAATTTATTCTTAAGTATTTTATTCTTACTGATGCAACTGTAAATAGGATTGTTTTCTTAATTTCCCTTTGTTCTAGCACATTATTACTGTATGGAAATGCAGCTGGTTTCTATATATGCTCTTGATTTATAGCCTGCAACTTCACTGAATTCATTTATTAGTTCTGATAGTTTTGTTGTTGTTGTTGTTGTTTTTTGTGAAATCTTTGGTGGGGTTTTCTGTATATAGTGTCATATCATTTGCAGATACTGACAGTTTTCCTTCTTCCTTAGCAATCTGGATGCCTTTTTCTCTTTCTCATCTGATTAGTGTGGCTAGGACTTTCAGGACTGTGTTGAATAAAAGTGACCAGGATGGGCATCCTTATCTTGTTCCTGGTCTTTGAGGAAAAGCTTTTAGCTTTTCACAATTGAGTATGACGTCAGCTTTGGATTTGTCATATATGGCCTTTACGATGTTGAGGTGACATACTGTCACTTTGCCGTGTTCTAATCATTAGAAGCAAGTCGTAAATCTGGTCCACACTTGGTGCAAAGGTGTTAGCAGGTGTTAATATCAGGAGGCAGTGGCCGCTGGGATCATCTTCGGATCTTCTTCACCTACCAGGCTCCTCATGAAGGTGTTGTAGGTTAAAGTGAATTAACTTGTGTAGAGTAAGACACATGGTGTCAGACTCTCTGCACAAAGAGGAGCTGGTTATCGTTATTGTTAGCAGCAGCGACCATTACTCACATCCATTCTAATCTTTGACTTAGTATCATATCAAGAACCAAAGAATGGCATTTACACCAAAGCTGCGGTTTGGCCAGTATAGCTGGCAGTTGCCATCAGGAAATAGGTATCTTCTCAAATGAGATGATATAGGGAAGCCTAATAAAGGAGTTATTTACAGAGGTGTTTAGGAAGTGGAACAAGGAAAGGTGCCGTGCTCCAAGGCTGGAAGAGCAGGGAGCCATTACTACTTTTAAGTGAAGGGGAGGGAATATTAACCAGAACCAAGATAGGGAAGCTTCAGTTCCAGGAGAGAGCTCCTGGTGGGAGCTGTGACCTTCAGAAGAACAAGGTGCCAAGCCACGGTAACCCAGAATGGTGAGACTAGAGGAATAAATTCCTGACTTTACTCCTCTCCTGCTGGTGCCTCCCATCATCTGAGCCCAGTCAGGAGCCATGGGACAAGAAAAACCACCATTCTGCCCATTCAGGTCAGCCCTCCAGGACTGGAGGGGTGAATGGAAAATATCCAGCATGGGCAGGCACAGCACTTCAACATGACACTATAGTCTCTTCATATAAAAGAGAAACTGAAAGGCAGTTGCTTGGGACGCCTGGGTGGCTCAGTCAGTTAAGCCACTGCCTTCAGCTCAGGTCATGATCCCAGGCTCCTGGGATGGAGTCCTGCATCGGGCTCCCTGCTCAGTGGGGAGCCTGCTTCTCCCTCTGTCTCTGCCTATTGCTCCCCTGCTGTGTTCTCTCTTTCTCTGACAAATAAATAAAATCTTTTAAAAAAAGGGAGGGGACAGTTACTTAATCCTGAGTTTCCAGAATAGGAGGCAGGGAGTACAGTTCCAGAGGAATTTGGTTCACTTTTTGGTTTATGGTGCCCTTGTGGCCCTTTCATTTGGGCCAGTGAGGAAGGTACAAGGATTTAAATCCGTAGCTGGCAGGCGGCCTGGAGTAAGTGTCTCAGGAAGCTCATGCAGGCTGCAGGTTTATTTATTCAGGGAATGAACTTAACGACACAGAAGGCATTTGTTCTGCTCACACCTTTTTCACACATACCTGCTTTATTGGTCAGGTACCAGCTCAGTTACCAATGGAGACCTTAGGTGCTTACAAAGGCAAATGGTTTTCCAATCATTCTCCTCCCATAATGAGGGCCTGGGAATTTCACTTCCATGAGACAAGGCAGTGCAGCTGTAGAAGTGGCACCTTAATGCCATAACCAAGAAGTGGGGTGAACCCAAAGCCTTCAGGGTGGGCCTGTCTCTGCATTCACAGGGAGCCCTGGAGGAGTCTGGGCAATGGGGAATGGTTGTTTCCATGTTTTCAGGCTGCTGAAGTGGGGGACAATGGAAAGGGGCAGGAAAGGCTGAATTTATTTGAGTAATTTCTTTATTTTTTAAAAAAAGTACTTTATGAAGATGCTGTTAAAATACGATCTGGAAGACAGCTCTTTAAAAGGTGACAGGGGTGCTCGCTAAAATAGCCCAAGAGTGTTGGGGTTTTTTAAGTCTTTTTTTTTTTTAAGATTATTTATTTATTAGAGAGAGAGTAGGGAGAGGGGCAAAAGGAGAGGGAGACAATCTCCAGCAGGCTCCCCACTGAGCATGGAGCCTGAGATGGGGCTCAATCCCAAGACCCTGAGATCATGACCTGAGCCAGAATCAGATTGGACATTTAACCGACTGAGACTGTCTAAAACTGACAGGTATTTAGAAAAGTTTCCATCATTCCATCTTCCAGTGGTTTAGTTTTAGAGAAAACAAACAAGCTTACTACCTATAAAAAACTCTCATATCTGCATACTTTAAAAACTTGGAGAGGAATTTTGAATCTGCTTAAAATCTTCCAAAGTATTATAGAAGAAAAGGGGGCATCCGGGCCCTTTATTAAAATTACAAAATGTATGAGCTTCTGATAAGCTTGTATGAGTAAATGATTGGCTGCAGGAGGAGAGAAATTTACCAGCCAAATTTCATAAAGATCTTTACATAACAGGTGATAGGGACTGAAAAACTAACTCTGATGTCCTACGTGCACCCATGGCTGCTCGTCCCCATCTGTAGCCACTAACCTTTGTGAGGCCTCCTCTTCCTCTGTGCCGGCGAGGCACTTCAAGGGCAAGG
>ML112017.1:66603-115244 GCA_003697995.1 Taxidea taxus jeffersonii | reverse complement strand
GGTTTTAACAAACCATCAGTGATGGCGTGGAAATGATAAGAATGTGGATGCTTGTCCAAAAGAAGGATCATGTCTGATTAATGAGGGCTGTCAAAAATTGTAACCGTCTGCTCTGCAAAACAATGTGTGCCTGTAACTGGGAGTGTGTAAGCAGTGCCTTTGTGACCATCTGTTATAGGAGATGTTCTAGAGGGAATCTCTGTTGCAGAAGGAGGTTTAGCGAAATTATGTTTACATTCCTTTCTAGCCTTAAGATCCTATTAGCATACCATATTTGGCTGTAAGGCGACTCGTGGCATACCTTCCTTGGAATCTGTTGTAAACCTCTGATTTACGAAGTTGGGAACCTAGAGTTTCTCGGGTACTCTGAGGGCTGTGGTGATGTGTTGTGTGCATTCTTGACATAAACTTGCCTTCAGATGTGAGACCTTCAAATATGTGAGTGAACATATGAGAAGAAGTAGTATAAATACATTTGTTTCAGGAGCACTGATTTCTTTTATGTAGACTAACTGAAAGTAAAGGATAGAGGAAGAAAGATTAAAAAATAGAGAATGAAAGCACCAGTGGGGCCAGTTTTCTTTTTGCTCAGATGTCTGAAACTGAGTGGAAGCTTGAAGGTGAGCTCTAGGAGCTCGGGTCAATTACTCTGGGGTAGGAAGGGATGAAGTAGGGGCAGGATGGACTTCCCATTCCTTACTTATCAAGCTTCCTTCATGAGGCTGGACAAGGGAATATTTTGATAACTTTTTATAAAGACTGGCAAAAATAAAACACAAGTGAATCTTTAGCCCTATTAATTAATAGATTGCCCTATTAATTGTCTTCAGTGAGACATCTTACTTCATTTATAAGGAATTTTGAAATTCCTAGCATTAATAATGTCATCTTTTAAATTTGAATCCAAATGGTATGGGTTTCTTTTTGTAAATTATCGAGGTATGGTTGACATATAACGTTGTTAGTTTTCGGTTAATGGCTTCCTGGGAGAAATGAAACTGATTAATACACATTTTCTGGTGAATATGTACTTGAAGGATTGAAGTAATATGTTTGGAGCAATTAAATTTTAATACAAGTAAGAGAGCAAACAGGATTACTTTCCTCCTGCTGATAGAGTGATATATAATTTTTGGAATCCTGGAGGAAGCACAGGTTCTTTTCCCATTTTTATTTATAGATTTTTGGCAGACTGTGCTTTACACCCTGTCACTTTTTTCTTGTTTTTTTTTTTTTTTTTTTCCCCCCTTTAAAAATGATAGCTAACAATTTTCACCTAGAATTCATTCATGGGCATTTGAAAAGGTGGTATCTTTGGAGAAAGTGTGCAGCTAATCACGAGATCATCCACTAGATTTAATTTTGTCCAGAAGGTTGACATTAAATGTCTGTAAAATCATCAAAGCATGGAAAAATAAGCACTAGTATGAAGATCATCCATGAGTACTTTATTAAAGAAGTAATGGGGAGCTCCTGGGTGGCTCAGTTGGTTAAGCATCTGACTCTTGAACTCAGCTCACGTCTTGATCTTGGGGTTGTGATTTCAGGCCCTCCTAAGAGAAGAAAAAAAAAAGTAATAGGGAACTGTGAATTTCTGAATTAACCCACTTGTCATTGGGCCTGCAGGAAGTCAGATTGCCCCCATCTGCCACCCATGTTCATCACTCGGAATGCCCAGTCACAGCCGGATTGATTTGAGAACTCAACCTTGCATTTATCAGTACTGTTTGTCTTTCTCTAAAGCAGGTATTGAATAGAATCTCTCCACCTGCTGTGTAAGGTGCAGAATCGACTTCTTCACATCCAAATCATAAAACTCTAATGTCTTCCCAGGATTGATAAGAGTTGTTTGAGGCCACCGTTTCAGAATTGGCATTTTTGCTTTTGTTTTCCAGACTGTGTATTCTATGGCCCCATTCCCTTTCCCACAGTTGGCGGAGTTGAGGGAAAAGTACACCTACAACATTACACCATTCCCAGCCACAGTTAAACCCACTTCTGTTCCTGGGTAAGGACTTTTTATCCCCCACTTCTTGTTTTCATGATGAGGCTTAGTACTTTAATGTGTTATTGTAACTTTATTTTTGTTAATCCCCATATATATATATATTTTTTTTCCAAAGTATTTTGGTACTTAAAATCTGAATGTCTCTTTCCCAAAGGTTTTGATTGACATTCAAGAGAGATTTTTAAAACTGTACTTTCCAAAGGAGATTGAAGCATAAGCTAAAGGAATATTTAGAAACTTATTTAACAGTATCAAATATTAAACATTTTAATAAATAAAATAGGGTAGAACAGGTGCATGAAGAGACAGATGAACTATTTTGAAATGTAAAGACTGATATTGACAAATATATGTCAAAACTTTTGAAAACTTAGCATATCAAATCAATAGTGAAACTTTTATTTAAATGGAAAAAATGAAATAATAAAATTAGCAGAAGAAAATGTGGAAAAATATCTTTAGTTCTTTGGAACTGGGAAGGCCTTAATCACGGATTCAAAAACACCAGGGAAAAAGTTAAGTACTTTTAAAAATAATTTTCTGTACGATTGAAAACAGAACAAAACCAAACCTCCATAAACAGGCACGAAAAAATGTTTGTGAAAAAATATTTGTAACTGATATCTTGCATATATAAAGCTCCTAGAAATCAATAAGAAAATGAACACCCAATTGAAAAATGATGAGAGAATGAGCATAGGTAGTTTACATAAGGAATGGCATCACTGGTATTAAGAGAAATACAGCTTAAAGCTAGTTTGAGACACGTTTTTATATGTCGGATTGATAAAAATTCAAAAGGTTGATGTGCACTCTGTTGATGAGGCTATAGGCAAACACTCTTGCACATTGCTGGTTGGAGGTTAATTATTATAAGATTTGTAGCAGGCAATTTGGCAGTATTTCCCTAGATTACTAATATATGTTTCCTTTGACCCAGCAATTCTACCTTTATGACTTACCCCACAAATATATTTTTACAACTGCCAAGCGTAGTATGTATTGGGTTATTTATAGCGGCTTGCTTAATGACAGTATGTGAGTGGAGACCACTCAGGTGTGTGGCCTGGTCCCATAACGTGAGCCCCATGCATTCAGTCTAATGCAGTGATAAAAACAGGGCGAGGAAGCTCTGCGTGTGAATTTGGAGAGCTTTTTAGGTAAATAACTATGAGGTACAGAACAATATAGACAGTATGCTGATATTTATTCAAAAACAGAACAATAAGTATAGTTATATTGGCTTACATATACAGTAACAGAACTGAAGAACACATCAGAAATTAGTAACAAGAGTCACCTTTGGGAATTAGGTGGGGCAGGAACCCAAGTTGGACAGGGAGGGGAGGGAGACTTTTTATAGATAAGTTACATGTCTACTTCTGTATAAAACTCATGTATATGTCATTTAAGCCATGTGACTGTACCATTTACTTTTTAAAAATACCACTATTTTCCTTGAATATTTTTCTTCTTCTGTGTTTTCCAAGACGGCATGGGAAGGTCAGAGACAGTGATGAGGAGAATGACCCAGACGATGAAGATGCTGTCGCTACTGCAGTGGGGTGTCTTGGGCCGTTCAGTGGGCTCCTGGCGCCTGAACTGCAGAAGTACCAAAAGCAGATCAAAGGTAAAGAGGTGGCTTTCTGTGTAGGTGATCTCTGTGTACTGGTTCACCGTAGCAGACGTGTTATTATTGTGTCGGATAAATGCCTGCTGTTTCCTGGCCTGATTACCCGTCATTATTAAAAGTGTCTTCTGGGGGCGCCTGGGTGGCTCAGTGGGTTAAAGCCTCTGCCTTCGGCTCAGGTCATGATCCCAGGGTTCTGGGATCGAGCCCCGCATCGGGCTCTCTGCTCGGTGGAGAGCCTGCTTCCTCCTCTCTCTCTGCCTGCTTCTCTGCCTACTTGTGATCTCTGTCTATCAAATTAAAAAAAACAAAAATCTTAAAAAAAAAGTGTCTTCTGTGTTACTTTAGCTTTTATTTAAGATTTATTTATTTATTTTAAGATTTTTTTTTTTAAAGATTTTATTTATTTATTTGATAAAGAGAGATCACAGGTAGGGAGAGAGGCAGGCAGAGAGGGAGGAGGAAGCAGGCTTCCTGCCGGGGCTCGATCCCAGGACCCTGAGATCATGACCTGAGCCCAAGGCAGAGGCTTAACCCACTGAGCCACCCAGGTGCCCCAAGATTTATTTATTTTTGAGAGAGAGAGAGAGAGAGAGTGCATACATGGGGGAGGGAAGAATCCTTAAGCAGACTCTGTGCTGATCGTGGAGCCCAAGGCTGGGCTCGATCTCATGACCCTGAGATGACCACTGGAGCCGAATCCAAGAGTTGGTCCTTTAACTGTCTAAGTCACCCAGGCACCCCTACTTTATTACTTAGTAGGATCTCTCTGTGAGGTGCTGCATACATCATACATATTTCTTTTTCTTTCTGAGGGGTTTTGTCCCCACTTTATCTGATTCCACTTGGTATGCTCAGCTCCCTAGCTCAGAACCTGGCATAGAACAGATGCTTAGTACCACATGCTATCTGAGTTCAATTGATACAGACTGGCTTCTTTTCCACTATAGGAAGGTCCTCTGAAACATTAGGATATCCTCTACTTGAATCTGAGTGATTAGAAACTCATTATCTCATAAGACATTTTGCTGGATCGTCTGCTTAGCCCATGACTTCTAGTCGTGAAGAGATAATCTCCACCTACCAGTTCTTTTAATAGTTCTTTTGAACAAAACAGAACAAGTCTGCTCCCTTTTCTATTGGACATCTCATCAGATCTTTGAGGACAGCCATCGTGTCCCCCAAATCCTTCCCTATCGTCCAGTTCAGAGTTTTTCAAAAGATATGACTTCTAGAACTTTTAATATTCTGTATATTTACCTTTTAATGCCCTGCGGTTTGGTAGTGTCCCCCTTTGAGTTGGATGCTGTGCTACATTTGTTTTTTTTCTTGTGGAGGATGGACTTCCTGTGGTCTGGACACCATCGGTGGAATGAACTCTTAGGAAGCAGTTGGTGGTCCTCCCATTATGTTCTTTCCTATCTTGGGTGGCGGTTCTTCCTTTAGGACATTTGTTCGACGTCTTCTAGTTTGAAGACTGTTCTCTTTGTGAAAAAGGACAGAGGCAAGAGTTAGCAGGCCCTCTGTATTTTCTTTGCCCTCTGCTAGCTTCCTATGGCATTCTCAGAGTTGTGGGGCTATTTTCTCATTTTTGTTCTTTGTGTGTAGATGGTTTCTTTTTGTTTGTTTGGCTGTTTTCTTCTGCCTGTGGTTGTTTCATGGTTGTCTGGTCCTCAAGCCTTAGCTTGTTTTGAGTTTTAACCTGATTTATAGTTTTGGTTCGCGTGACTTTTGTGTGTCTTTGCTATGTCCTCTTCTCTCATCTCTTTAAATGGCTTTTAAAACACCTAAACTCAGCAAGAGTCCTATTGATTTTGTCGTGCCCTCCACACCTTCTTTCTGTGACCTGAATTTCAGCTTTTCATGTTTAGCTACGAAATCAATATGTATTTTAACTCCAAAATTTTTGCATCTGCATTTCTGCAGTCTGGCTGTATGCCCCCCCACCACACCCTTTTTTCCCCCTTCTGTTTTTCTGTCTGGGTAGCTGTTATGTGCTTCAGGATGATAGGGTCACTTTCTCTTAAGTTTTATCATTAGCCTTTCTTGTCAGTTTTAAGTAAGTTCAGATTAGCAGGCCCGTTTTAATTTTTTTCTCCTTAAAAAAGTGTTTTCTGTGAAAAAGGAGGTAAGCTTATCTGATATTTAGACTATATCTGGATAACACTTTTAGTAGATGTTAACATAATTGAAATGCCCCATTAATCATTTTTTAAAAGCTGGTTCCCAGGCCACTCTTCTATATTGTGCTAGAAAATCTTGTGCAGTATGTGTGTACGCTCTCACACCGTGCTTATTTCTGCTTCTTAGATGTAATCTCAGATGAATCTACTAGTTGTAGGTATCACAGGAGGAGAAACTACATTGGACAAAACACACAAGAGTAGCAGCAGGAAATGTTTGCTAAATGAAAAAAAACATTCATTGCTAGAGATGCAGTGATCTGAAGTTCTGATGATTTTATAGAATGTGTTGCTATTTTTAACTTAAGAAAAACTCACTTCTGATGACTAAATTCTATAATCAATTCCTTATAAGTCCTCACACAATTACATGCAAATCTCTAAAGTGACTTTAGACACCTGGAGTTCTCTTTTCCTAAGGGAATTGTGGAAAATGGCAGTGACTTACGTGGAAACAGTTGATCTTAGGTCTACATAATGAACAAAGTGGTAATAAAAATCCAACAGTGAACCCACCCAGCTTGTTTCAGATTCAGATTCACAGTTAGGCTAATAAGAAAATGCAGACCTATTTTCAGGGCCAAAGGAAAACATGTACCAAATTGTAGCGAATTTTGTTTGTTTGTTTTGTAGTTCGAACCCCGGGGCATAGTGTCACCTGTGCTCATTAATCCCTTTCTCCCCCATGACACTGTGTCCTTATCCCTCTCCCCTGGAGTGCAGAACCAAATGAAGAGCAGAGTCTGCGGTCTAACAACATCGCGGAGCTGAGTCCGGGAGCAATCAATTCCTGTCGGAGTGAGTACCACGCGGCCTTCAACAGCATGATGATGGAGCGCATGACCACGGATATCAACGCGCTGAAGCAGCAGTATTCTCGGATTAAGAAGAAGCAGCAGCAGCAGGTCCACCAGGTGTACATCCGGGCAGGTAATGTGGTTCTCGGAATCGATTTCAAGTTTGTGTCACCTTGTGGAAGAAAGAACGAGTGCTCCGAGGATGGCCTCCTCACGGCAACTCGCTGTAGCTCAGCAACCACAGACACAGCTGGCACGAGCGGAGAGCACATTTGACATCTCATTTTTTATTTATCAGGCTCTGCAGAAGAAAAAGGCCACGGGTTCCTTTTAGGTACCAAGAACCAGGCAGCTGATGGTAGTAAACACATCTTTACTCTGTGTGCTTGTGGAGGGGTAGCTGAATGATGGAAATGTTGCAAATGCCAAGCAGTCCTTGGACTTGAGACATTTTGGAGCTCTTGCCTCTGGAACCTATTCTTTTGTGGGCTAGTACATGAAGCTATCCACCAGTCATGTAGGTAGTAATATAACCGATGGTCATGGTCAGAGAAAAAGGAAAAAAAAAAATCCCTGTGCCTCACTGATGGGTTAGCAGTGTCTTGGAAGTCTGCTGAGAAGAACGTAATTGGAGTACAGTTGGAAATGCTCTTTTCCAAGGACTGTCAAACTGCCTTTTTTTTTTTTTTTTAAATTCTAAAAATCCCAGTGAACAGTCTGCTTTATTATTTAATACATGCTGATTTGGGAAGTGGTTTGTCTCGTTCTAAGTGAAATCCTAATGATTATGATGCCTGCCCAGTATTAATCAAAATAGGAAGTTGACATGTTTCTAAGAGGCTTGTGCGAGCATGTGACTGATCTTGCACAAAAACTGAACTTACCTTACACTTGTGAGGGAGGAGTGGGCCACTTCCCGAAGAGTCTTACTTCAACCTGAATCGTTAAGAAAAAAGGTGCAAAGGAAACAAAGGTAGCACTTTAATTTTCAAAGTATTGGCTCATGCATATCCTCATTTTGTCCTTAAAGCAGATGTGTGAGGGAGGTAAGGATGGATATTCTTATGTCCTTTTAAAAGATGAAGGAATGGTGTCTCAGGAAGGCTTCTCAGAGTTACATAGCTCTGGTGGGTGGTCAGGCCAGGGCTAGACCCCTGTGTTCTGATTCCCTGTATCGTCCTTTTTCAACTGCACCATACACATCTCTGGGTGGGATGGTGAACAGTTGGTATTCCCAGTGGTTATTAGGTCAGCCCAGTGCCTTGTGCTTTAGTCAGGGGTCAGTAAACTATGCTCCACAGGCCAAATCCTGCTAGCTGCCTGTTTCTGTAAATAAAGTTTTATTAGAACACAGACATGCCCATTTATTTACATATTGTCTATGACTGCTTTTTCACTACAGTGTTGAAAATTACCTGGAGTCAGGTCCTTTTCAGGAAAAGTTGGCTGACTCCTCTAGATCACAGTTTACATGGTTCTTTTTAGGGAGAGATTGTTGCTCAAAGGCAATGTTCTAGAGCATTGCTTCTGAAACTTCAGGCTGCATATAAATCATTTGGGGATCTGTTAAAATGAAGAATCTGTTTCAGTAGGTTTGGGGTGGGGCTGAGATTATGCTTTTCCAGCAAGCTCCTAGGTGATATCAGTGCTGCTGGGTGGGGATCCAGCTGTGAGTAGCAAGCTTTTAGAGACAATGGCATAAGGTGGGATCAGCAGTGTGGGCAGGAGAGGCTGCACCTGACCTCAGCTCCTGAGATGTAAAGGAAGGTGGTGAGCATGGTGGTTGAGGTACCAACCTCCCAGGTTAGGGAGGACAAGAAATTAGGGCCTTTTGGATCCAATTTAGGGCAATTTGAGGAAAAGGCGTTTGCTTGGGAGTAAGTTGGGGGACTAAGGTGGGAGAGTAGAGAAAGTAAGGAAGATTTGGATAAAGGTCATGGGATGGAATGGAAGAAGGAAAGAAAAGGATTGTTCAGTGGCTTTGAGGACCTAATAAAATAGGAAGTTAATGAATCTGAAGGGCTTTCAGTCCACATGTCTGTGTGATCCCACCCTCCCCCCCCACTTTTTGAAAAGATAATGTGATTTATGACTCCAGGGTTGGGATTTTGCCAGGCATAAAGGCATGGGGATGTTGGGAATGTGTGGTGATCGATGAGGTACTGGTCCCAGTGATCAGCCACGCATCTAGCCTGGTAGGGGTATGAGTGACCCAGAGACAGATGAGGGGTTAAGGGAAATTGAAAGATCAAAGAACCAAAGTCTCTTTGGTCCAGTACCGTCGATGGCTATATTGAGAGAGAGCTAAAAGAGTCAAAGAGAAAAATAGGAGAGTTAAATATTTTTCAGGGAAGGTAGATCTGAGTGATAAGGTTTAGGATGGAATTGAGGGGGTAGAAGGAAGTGTGCAGATGGGTCAGTCAGAGAAACAGTAAAGCGACTGAGGTGGGGGGTTATAGGATATGGGGTGAAGAGGAGACAATTGTCAGCATTTTCAGTAAGGACGGGAGTGTGACCAGAGGTAGATGACGATAGTCGAGAAGCATAGAAGTGAGTTCAGCAGATGACATGGACATCAGGACAAAGGTTGTTCACACAAAGATGGTGGGGTCTTCTCCCTGGGGCCATGTGTGTTTGAGCATCATCTGAAAGAGAGGCTTGGTTTTAGCCATGGGAGGAGGAGGACAATAATACTATCAACAGTACCCTCCAGGAGAACACAGTTTTTGGTGCTCTCCAGTCTTCAGTTTGCTTTCAAAGTCCATTGAGGACACAGGGATGGATTTTCATACTTGGGACCAGGCATTGGGGAGCAGTGACTTCACTGTGTTTTTACCACCTTCTTAATCTACTTCTCTCATCCTGCCATCTCTCACTTCATAATACGTGGTGTGTGTTCTTTTCCTACCTCTCGGAAGCTAATAGCTGATTATCCAGATGGCCATAGTGTTTGACTTATTTTTAAAAAGTCTTCTAAGATTTTCTAGATATAAGACCTCTGAGGTTGTTTCTCAGAGACAAAAACTCTTGGAAAGAAACAGGGCATCTGCCCATGAATTAGCAACAAGGGGCCAATGGGTCTGCTTCTTGTGTACTGTCAGTCTCCTGTCTCCTCCTCTCTGAAGAGGAGGGAATAGGTACACCGGGGCTCTAGGGTTGAATTCAGTTTTTGTTACCTTCAGTCACATGGCTCTGCCCAAATCTGGGAAATACATGGGCGAGATTGGGGGACAAGCTCTATGTGATTCTTGCACTGTGATGGCTGGTTTCTTTGTGGTACATTTCATCCAACCTTTCACCATTTCTTTCAGACAAAGGGCCAGTGACCAGCATTCTCCCTTCTCAGGTAAACAACTCTCCAGTTATCAACCACCTTCTTTTAGGAAAGAAGATGAAAATGTCAAACAGACCTGCCAAGAATGCCGTCATCCACATCCCCGGTCACATGGGAGGCAAGATGTCTCCTGTCCCCTATGAAGACCTGAAGACAAAGCTCAATTCCCCGTGGCGGACTCACATCCGAGTCCACAAAAAGACCATGACGAGGACCAGGAGTCAGCTGGGCTGCGGGGACACCGTTGGGCTGATCGAGGAGCAGAATGAGGGCTGCAAGACTAACAGCCTGGGGGCAGCAGAGGCCTCCTCCAGTGGGGCAACAGCTGGAAGGGAGGGCAGCTGCTCCGGAAGCAGCACAGGGCGGACGATCGAAGGGCAGTCCCCAGAGCCCATGTTCGGGGAGGCCGATGCCGACGTGTCTGAGGTCCAGGTGAAGTTAGAAGCCTTGGAACTGAGCCAGAGGGATGCAGCTGCAGGCCCGGAGCCCAAGGCACACCAGCCCTGCCCGCCACCCTTCCCAGAGCTGCCTGAGGCCCCCGGTGAAAACAGAGCCCCTGGCAAGCCTCCCCAGGGCAGCCACCCCAAAGCACCCATCTTCAGCCCTTTCCCCAGCGTCAAACCGCTGCGGAAGTCAGCCACCGCCAGGAATTTGGGATTGTATGGTCCTACCGAAAGAACGCCCACCGTGCACTTTCCTCACATGAGCAGGAGCTTCAGCAAATCGGGGGGTGGAAACAGTGGTACTAAGAAACGATGATGGCCCTCTGTAGCTGAATCTCCATTCACCTTTTCCCGGTGGCCTAAGGATTCCAGCTGAATGGCTCCAAAAGTGTTTTGACTGCCCAGTGAAAATGAGTAGATAGGTTCAGAGATGAACACCAGGCCGTGAAACTGGGAACTAGAAGTTTGAGAATGGGAGCTAGAAAGGGTACGTCTTCCCCACCTACCAATCACGGATCCAGTGAATTCTTGTGGCAGAATAAATATAGTAGTTTTCAAGTGTGACATTTTCCCAATTTTTCATTGTGACTTGTTTAGACAAGACTGTGCATCTGGACTGTTAAGCCCTCTTCCTGTTCTGAGGACCTTCAGGGGTCCCTGTGACCACCCTCCCCTCAAATCTTCTGGTTCTCTGGGTGTTTCTGACCCTGGAGCACGAACACACTAACTTGCTAGAATAGAAACTGTAAAAAGGAAGTAAGTTTCTTCGTTGCAAAAAACTTCTCAATTTCCCTCTTCCAGTCCCACCGAGGGAATGTGTGTGTGTGTGTGTGTGTGTGTGTGTGTGTGTGTGTGTGTGTGAGTTTTTCTTCAGTAGTTTCTTTCAGCCAGGCTCAAGATTGATTTGCTTTGTGTTTTTTTTTTTTTAATTAGGCTAAAGTGCAGGAGAAAAATGTAGATAACCATTCTTTCTCTTTCTACCTGCAAAATGAAGAAAACCTCTATCTGCTGAAATTTATGTTGGTCCAACAACTTGAAGATCTTATGCAGAGAACACACATGGGATGGGCATCCAACCATCGGCCTGAACAGCGGGCTGATTCCAGGAAGCTTTTCCCAAGGTCCCTTTCTCTCCTTTGAAGAGTTCTGGTCCTCAGTGCGGGGAGGACGTGATGGGCTCCGCGGAGCTTGTCCTGTGTCTTCCGCCCCGTAGTCATTCACCTACCAGCTCTCCTTGCCGATCGCAGCGGGGGCCCCTGCGGTTCTGTTACTTGAATCTTGTGCTTTTTTGATTGGAGTGCTTTGTTGAGTTCTTTGCTTCTTGAACCCTGCCTTTCTTTGGAGAAGGCGCTAGTGCTTTCTAGCTCTTTCTTCCCCACCTGGCCCCCGGTCCCTTCGGGGCAGAGACAACACCTGTTTTTCCACTATGCAGATGGGAACTCTAAGCCAACAGCAGAGGTGAAGGAGCAGTTCAGATGCGCAGGGTAAATTCTCCTGGTATTCAGTGTGACTCCCTCACATCTCCGTAGGCAGATTTAATGCTCCTTGTACACAGATGCATTGGTACGTGGGTTCTGAAAACCAAGACTGGGAAGCCATTCATTCTACTCCCTCCTGACTCAGAAGACCTCCCTCCAGATGCTACAAAGCCCTGTGATGGCATTTCACAAAACCAGCACTAACATTTTAACCCCCCAAAGTAGTTCATTTTAAAAATGCTTCATGCAGCTGTCATTCCTCTGAACAAAGGCTCACTCTTCAGTCTCCTTTTACTATCATTAGAAGAATAGATGTGGCATCATTACCCTCATCTCTGAAAGACCTTGGCCATGCTGGCTGGAATATTGTTGATGCAGTCGATTAGGTTGCCAATTCTGAAACCAAAGCTATAATTCTAGAGAGGGCTTTTACTAGGAGAGGTATTAATTTTTGTAATAGAGAATGTGGTTGTGTGGGCTCTTTTGTACAGCAAAACACAAGAAGGACATACGGCAAGAAAAGCCATTTTATTCCTTCCATGGTATTTTTACCCCAAAGGATCTAAAGATGGAAAATGTGATGAATAAGTCATTGCGGTTCTGGTCTTGAATTCCATGACATCTGAAGCTAGCGTGTGGCTTCTTAAAAAGCAGTGTCGCCCACCACCTCTGTCTTGGGAAGAGCGGAGGTGGAATGTTGGGCTTACTTTGCATTCCACCCTCGGGGGACGAGACCTATTGCATTTTCCCAAGTTAAGCAAATGACTTGATTTTCCTCCATCTGCTAAAACTTTACAGACAAGAACATTCCACCATAGGTTCTTATCTCCTCCCCCGACCTGCATGAGTCAGAACAGACTCATCCCTTTGAGGTGTCTGACTCCAGTAGAGAGCTGTTCTTTTTTCTCTCAAGGCAGCTGGCAGCTCCCTGAGAATCTGGGTTCAGGAGGTGGAGTCTGGGGAGAAGGCTGCTTACCATCCTTAGGCTGCCGCTCTTGCTGTCTGTAAAGCATCTTGGTGTTACCAGCGTGTGCCCTGCCCATTCCCAGGATGAGCCGGCACAGGCTTGGGAATAAGTATTGACCCCAAATGAAGGAACAAAGACATGAAAGTGTAATAGCCCTTTGAGGTAAAAATGACCTTGTTAGGATTTTAAAAACCGGAGGATTTCTGTTGAAGCACTCTCTGTACCAATAACGTGCATGCCTTGTACCACTTACTCATGATGTGAATCGGGCAATTTTCGAGCTTTGCCTGCTTCTGAAAATGAAGACAGGTGCCGTCCCCTCTACCACACAGCAGGTGCAAAGACCAGTCTGGACCTGTTATCCCTGTGGACTAGATGCTGTATGCAAGCACCAGAAGTACCTACCGGGTAGCGGTTTCTTCATTTCTAGCTACGTCTGTCCCCTGTCAACACTTGTGTGGGGGAGTCGACTCCTTCTGATGCTTCTGCACCTCAGTCCTCTTACAAAAGCCTCCAAATGATTTAACCCTAGTTTGTAATGTTGACCTCTGGGCTGTCAGCGTTTGAAACATTGTATTCCTTTTTTGGGTTTCTGTTGTTCTGAAGAATTGTACTGATTACAGAGATATGTGCATTAAGATTCTCATTGTTGTAGTTGTGCCATTTTTTCTCGGAGCGCATGCGTAGAATACTGTCGTGCCCTTGACATTCTTCTTCCTCTCCAGCCTTTCCCCTCTGTCACACGATCCAGGGAACCCGCCCTGTAAGCTCCATCACCTCCAGTCTGATCACTGGGTTACAAGGTGGCCTGTGACCTTTGGAGAACTTGGCAGAACAGCGGGTTCCTATGAGTAAATGGAGAGTTTATTTAAGAATGTGTGTGTGAATGTTCGTGTGTGTATAAAATTAACCTTTAGATTTGTCATTTTCCTTTGTTTTAATAAAACAAAACAATAAGAATGCAATTTAGCTTCCTGGTCTTACGGATTCTAGATGAATGCAGAGTTGTGATCATGTGTGTAGCTGCAGCCTGATCCCCTCATGAAGTCCTCCTTTACTCTTTCTGAGCCCCCCCTTTTTTTTCTGTCTACAGCAGTCATTTGAGGCAGTATTTAAAATACAGTATTTTTCCTAATTAGAAAAGTAGTATGTATTTTAAGAAAATTTGCAAAACAGAGCATAAGGAATCATCAGTATTCTGGTATGGGCTTTTCCAGTATGTTCTTGTTTGTGTGTGTGCGTGCAGACACACACAAAAAGGTAGATTAAGCTCTTTCCAGTAAACGCGCTTACACAGCGGCATTTTCAGTGACTGGTAGACCATCCCGTGTTCATGCCAGAATTCACACAACCAGTACCTTGTCAGACAGATGGTTCTTGGGCCAGTGCACCGTATACTTACCACTCTGGGTCTGTGCACCGAGGTGGTGGTGCTGGGTCAGAAAGTATGAACGTTTCTAAGTCCTATGTATTGTCAAATTGCCACCCTTAAAAGCTGACCTTCTAATACAAGCTGTGAATGAGAATGCCTGCTTCTCTCCACCCTTGGATGAGGCAGCAGTCTCTCTTTTATCTTCTTTTCTAGGACATACAGTATTCATAGAAGTGGTGATAAAGGGAACTCATATCTTATTCCTGACTTTTAAGGGAACCATTAAGTAAGATGTTTGCTGAGATTTCTGGTAGGTATCTTTTATCGGGTGAAAGAAATGATCGTTTATTCTTTGCTCACTAAGAGTTTTTCAAAAAAGTCCTCAGTAGGTACAATTGACCTTGAACCACAGGAGTTTGAGCTCCTCAGGTCCACTTATATGTGGACTTACTTGATAAATATAGTAACATAAATACATTTTTTCCTTACAATTTTCCTAACATTTTCTTTTCTCTAGTTTACTTTATTGCAAGAATACAGTATATAATACATATAACATACAAAATATGTGTTAATTGATTTTATGTTGGTAAAGCTGCTGGTCAACAGTGGGCTAATAGTTGTTAAGTTTTGGGGAGTCAGAAGTTATATGTGGATTTTTGACTGTGCCCCTAACTCTCACATTCCTCAATGGTTAACTGTGTTGAACTTTCTCAAATGATGTCCAGTTGCCTCCTCAGAGAAGAAAGTGGTGTTTGAGACTTGAACTTGAGAAAATAACCATTACCAGGTTTCATCAAAGAGTATTAGATATTTTAGAGCTGGAAGTGATGTGCAGTAAAATTTTATGTGCAAATTTTCATTGCAGTAAATTTACTAGTAGAAATTTGGAAAGAATGTAAACATTTGAGAATGGGAGAAATGGTTGGTTGGGTGGATTGTGGCTCATTCATAAGATGGAAATGCAGTGACCCATGAGTGTTGGGCCCATTGAAATGACTGTTATCTCTTATCCACATGAAGAAGTTTAAAGTCAGCGAAGTCTGGATACAGTCAGCCAGTGGGATACAGCTGTGGATGAGAAGCCCTTACTGGATGGTGGTGAAAAGCAGGCAGAAAGAACCGGGCAGTGGTGCTCAATCAAAGGGGGGAATGAGTGGGGACTGGGAGACTGTTGGGTGGGATCAACTCTCAAGAGCTTCCCAGCTGGCCATCTCCCAAACCTGAGTCTACATCCTTCCTGGAGCTCAGCTCTGGTCAGACCCACTGATGACCTGAAAAGTCACACTCCATGCCAACCTCTACACCCTTTCTGGCATCACCAATCCTTATCTGATTGCCCCACTCTGCACCCAAGGGGCCTCAAGAATCTTGGAATTAAGAAAACCAGAGAGTTGAGTGTTACTCAATATTTGCATTTCTGCTACAATCCTAGTTTTCTTTTAGGCAGTGCTGACTCTTGGAAGGAGGTGAATCAATTCCCTCTAAGGGATCAACAGGGGTGGGTGGAAACTAGCTGATACCTCAACCCAGATGTTCCCCACCTCTGAGGAATCCGGAAATCTGTACTAAAACAAACAAAAATCTGAGTAATTTGGACACTGAGCTAGATTTGGCCACCACTGGTCAATCTAACTACTGTGATGGTCTCTTCACTAGAACCTACCCTACTCCCCACCGCAGTGATGTATATGTTGCTGCTAGAGTGATCCTTCTAAAATGAAAAACTGATCAGGCCATCCCTCTGGTCAGAATCCTTCCATTGTTCCCCATTTTCTAGAGGATAAAATCTAAAATCTTCATCTTAGCCTGATCTGGCCTATGGTTATTTTTTGAGCTTATTTTCTTACCATCTTTCCCCTTTGTGACCTTCTACAAACCATCATCAGCACAATAATATCTACCATTTGTTGAGTTTCTATGTATGTGCTAGGTGCTCTTTTATTATGTTATCTTGCTTATTCCTCCCAAGAACGCCAGGAAGCGTATTGTCCCTGTATTACAGATGATGATGCGAGCTGAGCAGTCCTGTTCTTGCCTGCGGTCACCTAGCTGGTAAATAACAGAGTCCTGAGCCCTCTGACACCAGATTGTGCTCTCTTCTTTGCTGTGCTGACAACTTTGCAAACAACTTGAAATTCCCTGAAAGGTCCTTGTCCTCCCAACATTCTCGTAACTGTGTATCCACAAACCTCTGCCCAGAGCACCCTCCTTGCTCCAGTTCGTCTGGGACACACCCACTCACCCTTTTAGTCTTAGCTCACACAGCATTGAGGTCAAATCCAATCTATGCCACTTTCCAGTTCTATGATTTTTGTGCCAATCACCTAACAGCTGGGCCTTTTGATTTCCCCATCTATATGGTGAGAATAGTCATTTCAACCTCACAAGTTTTGTTGTGGACTCTGCTATTTCTGCTGCCTACAATTAACTATCTGCCTTTGGCAGCAATGCCCTGATCTTGCTTGGTGAGCTGGCCTTCCTCCACTTCTGCCTGAGGACTTCTGGTGAGGTTGGTGCCCCTGGAGCACAGAGCCTGAGTTAAGCCCCTCAGTATTCTCCTTCCTTCCAGCTGTGGTGTCTGACCTATGGGCAAGCACGTGGGTGAAGAAACTCAGTTGCTGAGCTCTTGTTTTTGAGTCTTGGGGAAGCTGACTTGCTCATTTCCAATGGATTTGTACCTTGAGGGGAAAAGCTCATGAGTTGCTGCTGGGAACAGTCCTATAATCACAAGGGTAGAGCCAGCTGGAGAAGACTCAACACTGAGCAAGCAGAGGTGAGAAACAGAAACCAGGCCATTTTCCTATCAAGTGATCCCTGGATCAGGCCATACCTGAAACTAGATCTGTCTCTCTGTGGCATTTTATTACTTCAGAGAACATTCCAGTGTTGCTTTTAGCCCAGTTTGGTCAGGTTTTCTACTGTTCATATTAAGCATCTCTTACTTGGAAGAGGGATGTTATGAAGATTACAGATAATAAAGGCAAACCAGTCATTTTATCATCAGTGAAAAATGATAACTATTTTTTACTTTATAGTGCTTCCAACCTCTCCGCAGAACACTCTGTTATTTTTGGCTTTGTCCTCCCTAGCATAAAAACAGTGTAAAGAGGGGCACCTGGCTGGCTCAGTGGGTTAAGTGTCTGCCTTCAGCTCAGGTCATGATCCCAGAGTCCTGGGATCGAGCCCCAAGTTGGACTCTGTCTCCCTCTGCTGCTCCCCCTGTTTGTGTGTGCGCTCTCTCTCTCTCTCTCTGTGTCAAATAAATAAATAACATTTTAAAAACAATAATAGTGTGAAGAGGTGAAGGGTCAGGGAGCATGATTCTTACAATTTTATGAAGAAGGTTCTTCCCTCAAGCTCTTGAGTCTTTGGTCTTGTATCTCCTTGTCACAGAAGGAGAGGTGATTCTGAGTATGAAACTGTCTTTGGCTGATTTTGCCTACTATTCCAGCCCCATCTGCATTCTGGCTGAGTCCTGTAGAGAGCAAAGTGATCATAAGCAAAACGCAAAAGAGGTATTTTCATGAAGTTCCACAAAATTTGGGAGCCCAAGCTGCATCCTTGTGGAACTCCTGTCACAGGTTCGCTCTGCCTTCATCAGGTGGCCATTCACCTCTCTCACAGAGAAGGTTCCAGCATGTCTCAGGTGGGGTCTGCTGGGAAGCTGCAGGGCTGGACGTGGGCGTGGTCCTCATGGGCACCTGTAGTGTTTGGCAGAGCCATGGGGGGCACATGCTGGGACCACACCTTTTCGGGAACACATAAGAGGCACCCCCTGAGGATTTCAAGAAAGCCTGGCCCAGTGTTAAGGGGATGGGAAGACTTCATAGACATCGTTTCAAAATATATCTGTGAGAAGAGTGATTTGAGTCATTGTTGTTATAGGGACCCCACCTGGACCAAAAAGGTGCTGAGGTCCGGGAAAAATCAGATTATAGAGAACTGTTCCATGATAAATTCCACAAATGTCTGTGCAGCAGAACTGAAAAGCTTGAAAATCTACTTTGCATGTTGAGCTATGGACTAGAATTTGTAGTGCATTTTCAAGAGGGAAACATTGCATGAGTATGGAATTATTTAATAAAAATGTATTGGAATAATGAAATCATTAAATGTCAGATGGGGAGATCATGTAGCTTAGTAGTTTTCCATGTTTTTTAAGCAACAGAATTACAAGATGATTCCATGTTTACTCTTAACAGGTAGCTTTTGCACATGGTGAAAATTCAAAATGTACAAAAAAGTGTAGTAAAAACTAGGTCTCTTGCTGTACCTTGTCCTTGAGCCATCCAGTTTCCCCACCTGTATACAGGAAAGCACTATTAGTACTTTCATTCACATCCTCCCAGAGTTATTTTGTGTATATTCAAACATGTTCGCACACACACAAGTATTCATAAATAGTAACATAATAACATTCTGACTCTTCTTTTCACTAAATGTGTCAGGGAGACTTTCCTAACAGTGCGGGTAGACTGACCTTATTCCTTTTACTGCTGCATCCATTCCCACTCTAGGTCTGTGCACAGTGAATTCATCCTCTTGTCCATTGCCGGAGAATTTTTTGGCTTCCTGTTGCATGTGTATGGAATCTGCATGTCCTTGTATATATGTTGTTATATTACAAATGAGCAAGTTTAGCTATAGGATAAATTCTTATATATGGGATTACTTGTCAACAATGTATATTTTAGATTTTTAAAAATTTTATTTGACAGAGAGCACGAGCAGAGGGAGTGCAGAGGAAGAGGAAGAAGTAGGCTCCTCCTGAGCAGGGAGTCCCACGTGGGGCTCGATACCAGGACCCTGGGATCATGACCTGAGCCAAAGGCAGACGCTTAACCGATTGAGCCACCCAGGTGCCCCTAAATGTTAGATTTTGATAGATTTTGTTAAATTACTCTCCACAGATGTTCTGTAAATTCTTCACATGACTCAATATCTTATCAAACTTTTTAATCTTTTCTGATTAGACAGGTATTAATGTCCATTTAAAAATATGCATGAGATTAATGTATATTTAAAAATCATTTGTATGTCCTTTGTTCATAGCCTTTGCTTCTATTTGGTCTTTTTTTCTTATTGATACAAATTCTCTATGCATTAAGAAAAATGTCTTTGTAATATTGTAATATTCTCATTTTTCTGGTTATCTTCTGACTTTATGCTAATTTATTGACCTGCATATAGATTTAAAAACATTTATTCAGATTCATTCTTTTATGGCTTCTAGGTCTTATATGATATTTAGAAAGGCCTTCCCCATATCTTTGTAATTATTTGAAAATTCTCTTTTTTTCTTTTGATGGGTTTCATTTTCCATGCTTAAATCTTTGATCCATCTGGAATTTGCTTTTGTGTAAGATGTGCACTAAGGTTCCATCTTATCATTTTCCCAAATGGTTACCCAGTGGCCTGAACACCATTTATTAAATAATCTATCTTCTCTTTTTTTATTTATCCCATACTGGATACCTGTGTGTTTTAGGGTTTATTTCTGGACTTTCAGATCCACAGTAGAACCCTGTCTTCAAACCAAATTGGAGCAATACTAGAGCTGCTGTAGTTGAGCCTGGGGCAGAGGGGCCAAATCCCCCCAACTTACTCCCCTCTTGTTGCCTGAGGTCACCCCCAAGCTGCTCTGTGCAGGCCCTGGGGTCATGGGGAGTAGAATTTGCAAACTACTTATCTGGCCCCCTCTCTCTTTGTCACTGAGGACGACTGTAGTTCAGAGTTATTACATGCCATAAAATGATGTTCTGGTAAAGTGTGTGTGTCTCCCTTTCCTCCCTGTGTGCATGGAATGTACCTGGTGTAGGAGCTGCAAGGGGTGGGGGAGGGGCACAGGAAAGTGGCCAGAGAGGGGCGTCAGGGACCACTACTGCATCATAGGTCCTCCTGCAGGTGTGTACGTAGAGATGTAGGGAAGGATAGAAACAGGACAGGCACAAATATAGCTCACGGAGAGAGGCAGGGATGGAGGTAGGCCTAGAGATTAACTTCACCTAAGAGTAGGAAAACTTTCACCCGGCATCCTGTTTAAACGGATAAGAAAGGGTTCCTATGTTATAATATTCCTAGCCCACAATCTATGTGTCATACTGTTTATATCTTTGCTTATATCTCCTGGATTGAGTGCAGTCATCTCAAGGTGTTTCCAAGAAACAAGTATTTCCCTCCAACTCCTGCTCTACTATAGTGGCTTCCATTGGGGTTTTGGTGCCGGCAGCCTAGAGCTTTGACTAATGTAACTTTTCAAGTTTCTAGAGCTAGTGTGGTGAGAGAGGGATGCCCTGTGTTGAAGAGCCTTGTGGAGAGAAAAAATGTAGGCTCTGCCCCCCAAAGCTAGCAGCTCCAGGGAGCTATGATGCTACCTTCCTTTTGAAAACTGTCTTAGAGACGATCTCTGGAGCCTCCTTGTCTCCACCGGTTGCAGAGAATGAACCACTGCCTGAGTTTGCCTCATATGTGGTTTTGAGTGTCATAGAGGGACATAGTGACTGTGGTGTCACCTCATAGATGAGATTTAAGTAGCTCGAAAGGTTGATAAAGAATAAATAAAACACTATTAAGAGGGTCTCACTCAGGGGGACCTGAGTGGCTCAGTGGGTTAAGCGTCTGCCTTTAGTTTGGGTCAGTTCAGGACCCTGTGATCGAGTCCCATATCGGGCTCCTTGCTCAGTAGGGAAGCTGCTCTCCCTGCTTGTGCTCTCTATCTCTTTTACTCTCTCTCAAATGATATCTAAAAAAAAAGGAAAGAAAAAAGAGGGTCTCACTCAGCAGCATTTGTGTAAAAGCTTGCCAAAACCACTGCCACCAATCAATCCAGCCTATAATGATGTAGAAATAACAATGATTAAGTCACACACAACTATTGGATTTCCAGAATTAAAAAACAAAACAAAACAGGGACACAAACCATAAGAGACTCTTAAATGTAGAGAACAAACTGATGGGTGCTGGAGGGGAGGTTGTGGGGGGATGAATTAAATGGGGGAGGTAGATTAAGGAGAACACTTGTTGGGATGAGACTTGAATGTTACATGTAAGTGACGGATCGCTAAATTCTGCTCTGGAAACTATTATTACACTAGATGTTCACTCACTGGAATTAAACACATTTTTTAAAAAAGATTCTATTTTTTAACTTAGAACAAGGTGAGGGGCAGAGAGGGAGGAAGAGGGTGAGAATCTCAAGCAGGCTCCAGGCTGAGCACAGACCCCACATGAGGTTTGATCTCACAACCCTGAAATCATGACACGAGCGGAAACTAAGAATCCAACACTTAACCAACTGAGTCATCCAGCTCCCCCCACCCCCCGCCCCACAAAAAATTTTCTGAGAAAGGAATTACATTAGGCGAATGTTTTAGCTTCCTGGAATTGGCTCTTTTCCAAAACAAAACAAAAAAACTAAAACAAGAAAAACAGTGACAGAAACAATTGTATCCCATCCACCAGACAAATGGACAGATTCCAGGAAGGATATTATTAGTCACAACCAAGCTTGGTCCATGCAGTAGTGCAGCAGGGCTCTGGCCTTCTGTGTGGACTGAGTCTGAGTTTCTGAGCCAGAGGGTGAGTGGTAGGCTCGGGGTAAGGGGTTTGCCTGCCCCTTTCACCAGCAGCTGTGTGTTTATGTCCAGTTTCACCGACGTGCTAGTCTGTGGAAATCCTCCCAGTTTTGCCAGCGGGCTGACTTGGGGTCTGCCGGTCTGATCTGCTCTGTTGGTACCAACACCAAGAACCCTGGGCGGTGCTCTGGGCCACAGCTGCCAACTGCCAAGTGTGGTCTGGGACCCCAGTGTGTTCCCAAGTTCCTTTTGTGGAGCCGAGGAGGCCAAGACTCTTTTCATAATCACACTGAGTCGTTATTTGTCTTTTCCACTCTCATTTTCTCGTGAGTGTACAAGGAGTTTTTCAGAGGTTATATGATGTGTGAGGTTAGAACAGATTGAAAGCAGGAGCAGAGAGGGGAAACCAACCATCTTAATAACCTGACAGGAAAGAGATTTGCGAAAGTGTAAAACAATGCCCTTCTCTTACCAAGTATTCTTGTTAGGGAGAATGTAGTTATTTTTTTGCAAAATGTTAGTTCATGGATTTATTGTCTTTTTTTTTTTTGATTGTCATTTTAAAGAAGAATTCAAATATTTTGATTTGGTTTATAATACTGTAAATGTCAAAAGATATAAATAACATATATCAACTTAAGAACTTAGGGTCCTTTTAATTTTGAAGAATTTATGTAAAGAGGTCCTAAGACAAAAACATTTGAGAACTGCAGGTCTATGGGATAAACACAAAATACCAATAATTAATTACTGGTTAAATGCTTCCTGTTTGTGAGGCCCTGTGCCAAGGTCTATACATGGATTACCTCATGTAATTCTCATATCCACCCCAAGAGTAGGGGCCAGTGTTCTTTCTTATGTTTCAGATAAGGAACCTGGCTTTAGACAGGATAAGGAACTTTCTTAAGACCATAGAGTTGGCAGAGATCAAAGTGGCAGATGCTAGAATTAAAGCTAAGGAGTGTGGCTCCAGCTCTCGCACCCTAAACCGCCTATCGACAGTGCTTCTAGAAGCCCGTGCCTCCACCTGGCCTCGTGAAGCCCCCTCTTCCCAATAGAAATTTTGAGACGATGAGAGGCAGACATGGGAGGCAGCTGGAGAAGGGTGATGGGATGCTTACAATATCCCGTCTCTTCCATCAGGGATGGCCTAGAACAGCTGCTGATCTTCCATGGTATGCTAGATGCCACATGGGGGAACCAGATCCCCCAATACTGAAACCCACACTGCTGTCTTTTCCCTTTCAAGTTAGACTTGGAGCTGAAGGGCCATGGTTTTGTGTTTTTTTTTTTTTTAAAGATTTTATTTGTTAATTTGACAGAGACCACAAGTAGGCAGAGAGAGAGAGAGAGGGAGAGAAGCAGGCTCCCCGCCGAGAAGAGAGCCCAATGCAGGACTCAATCCCAGGACCCTGAGATCATGACCTGAGCCGAAAGCAGCAGCTTAACCCACTGAGCCACCCAGGTGCCCGGCCATGGTTTTTTAAAAAGCAGTAAGAGACAACTATAAGAAAAAACCCCTATAAAAACCAGTAGAGGAAATCTTGTTTCACAGGTGTCTTAAGGTTCTCACCTACTTAAATAAACAACAGCTGGCTCCTGTAGATGATGTATAATGGTAGGTTTATGCAGCACAAACTAGCACCAACTTAGTGGGTCGACGTTTGGGAGAGAAATTTTGGCTGTGCATTGATGGTTGAAAGAATGCATAGTGAGATAAGTATTTAGTAACTCTGCATGTGTCATTTTAATGAGTCCCTGTCTTACCAACTTTTCCTGTTTTCCAGCCAACTTGCCATCAGGTCTGGTTGGATAAGAGGAACAAAGGGCAGTTGGGGAGAAAGATTAGGTTTTTATCAGTTTTTCTCACATGAACGGAGGCAGCATGTGGTTACCTTATGTTGCCACTAGATGCCACTGTTGTTTCATGCAAACATCACCAGACCTCGGGGTTCTGACAATATGCGTGAGGTTTCACTCCAATGTGTTTAGGATGCTTGTGTTCAGGCAGGGAGCAAGAAATTGCATCCCTCCTCCCCAGCACTCTGATCTCATCAAGTTTTGAAAGTATGTGGAATGGGTTCTTGGATAGGGAGCACTTAGGTCCAAAGTTCTCAGCCAAAGATCTCTATGTCTTAAGAATGACTTCAGAAACAGCTTCCTTTTGAAACAAGTAGAGTGGAAATCAGGGTAAGAAAGCAAGGGCTGTGGCTGGTTTAGGGCATAGGGTGCTACCCAGTGTCCAGTAGGTCACTCTGTCACAACAAGGTGCCCCACGGGGCGGCTGTCCATGGCTGTGCAAATGGTAAAGTTGCAGCCCCAAGCCCAACAGCCTCACCCTTTGTAGACTAGGATGCTGGCAGGAGCTCACTGGGGAGGTGAGCCGCACAGGCTGGTCGGTGTTTTAAGCTAGCTATGGACATACCCTTGTCGACCCTGATACCTGTCCAGGTTGCTCAGACTGAAAGAGCTTTTGGAGGCCATCCCTTTCAATTTCCCACTTAGTATATAAGCAATTCTTTTTTTTTTTTTCTTAAGATTTTATTTATTTGGCACAGAGAGACAGCAAGAGAGGGAATACAAGTAGGGGGAGTGGGAGAGGGAGAAGCAGGCTTCCCGCCGAGCAGGAAGCCTGATGTGGGGCTTGACCCCAGGACTCTGGGATCATGGCCCGAGCCAAAGGCAGATGCTTAACCGACTGAGCCACCCAGATGCCACCCAGACTAAGCAATCCTTTGGTCCCATCCATAGTAGATAAGCTTTTTCACTGGATGGAATATTCTCTGTACTAGGATTCCTACTTCGTTGGGCATCTCATTTTATCATGTGGCAGTTCTGCTAGAGAGTGCATTCTGTGTTAAGCTAAAATCTGCCTCCCTTCAGCTTCCCTTAATCATTTCTCATATGATTTCCAGACTCCTCCATATCATTTCGGGGTGTTTCAGTATTTAACTTACTGAGCTGCTTTAGGTCCAAGACCCTGTGCTAAGCAATATGGGGGCATCCTCTGGAGAAAATTGGAATTGCTAATGTCCTTCTTATTATGTCTTTCCTGGAACAAAACAAAACGTTCCAGATGAGGTCTAACTCACGTCAAGGATAGGGACAATTACTGCACTTGATCTGGAAGCTTCCATATAATAAGATTGTTTTATCTTTTTATATACTATAACGATGCTTGTTCATTTGACTTTGAGTTGAATTTCAACTCCCAGATTTTTTTTTCTCAGGATCTGTGTCCAGCCAGTTTTCTCCACCCTGGACTTTTGTTTTAACAGAAATCTTCACTATCAACCCTGGTCCTTATCTTTATGCATCCATTCATTCAATTAGTGGGTATCAAGAACTCACAGCCCTACATACCAGTTAGGTAAGAAAACGGCAAGTATTCTACCTTTTCTTTCATCTAGTGAAACAGACCTTCCTGGGCTGCAACATTCACAGATTCGAAACGTATGCCTCTTCTGGCTCTCCATCCTAATTGCTAAAACATGACTGCATGTGCTTATTTGTTCTACCGGAGCTTTGAAAGATTTGGACTAATTTTTATGGAATCTGATTCCACAAGGAACGTGAAGGAAGCTTCTCTAGGGTTTGTTGCTCTATTTAACACTGTGTTATAGAAATGGTGTTTTAAAAATTTTTGAAATGGTTACTTAATTCAACATTTCTTGGGTAAAATTTAGTACATGTAGGTACATAATTATGTTCAAGGAGTTCACAGAACAATTGTTTACACAAGGAAAATCATAGGGAGGCATATATCCTCTTATACATGAGAAGCATTGGAAATATTTAGTTTCAGGAGCTCAATTACTGTTTTGAGGCAATATGACCTTGAATGCCTTTTTAAAAAAAATTAGTTAATTAATTAATACCTGCTCTGAGATTCTGATTTAGAAGGATGATCAGAAGCAGAGATTAGGCATCCTCAGTTTCATGGGAGAGGAACTGTTTCTAAGAAGCCATCTAGAAATACATTAGACATCTTTTTTCTTACAGAGATGGTGACCCGAGTTCCAATTCTGGTTTTGTTTGTACCTTGCTTGCTATGGTAACTCACGAATGTTGTACTCACCTGACCAATACTCATCTGTAGCACTGGAAGAAATAGCCAAGTGAAATGGTTCCAAATGCTAAGTAAGTGTTGGCTAAACCTTCGAAATTAATTAATTAATATATTGTCTGAGTAATATCAGACTGATGATTAAATAGTAGCCATTTTGTGTTTAAGGGGTTTCGTTATGATGAAGGTTAGTGATAAGAACAACCCATTCCCCAGTTTTGGTTTTTAGGGAGTCATTTTGGTAAATGACAAGATTAATAGTTAAATAATGTCACAATACACTTAAGATATTAGTCATATGTGTTGATTTGGGATTTCTTCCTCCATAGGCCCTATTCATATAACACTTCAGCTTTCGGTTTACTTAATTCAGTTGTGATAGCGTGATAAATAGGAAAACAGATGGACATTAAATGGAGAAAAGACCCTGAACTGCATGAACTATACATGATAAATTAGTGGGTAATTAAGCACAATGATGAAAGAAATATTTACATTGTGCTCTGCATTTCCTTACACAAGTAGATTGTACATTTCCTAGAGAAGTCCCTAAGATGAATGTAGGTTTAGTCAGAAACCTTTGATTCACAGACTTTAGTTCACTGATGGATTATTTTCAGATTTAGCCTATGGGGCATGTCACCCTCTTGCTTTCCCTGTACCTCACTGATTGCTGCTTTTCAATCTCCTTTGCTGGTTGGTTCCTCCATCCTTTCCACTCATTTAATATTAGTGTCCCCTGAGGCTCAGCCCTTTGATTCTCCCTTGATGATCTGCTCCAGGCTTATGTCTTTAAATACTCTGTATTTAAACAACTCCCAACATTATACCAACAACTCCCAAATTAAACCCCCAGTCCCAAATCCCACTGAGTTCTACACTTAAAGAGTGAGAAAGAGTGTGAGAATCTTAAGCAGACTTCACACCCAGCATGGAGCCCAACATGGGGCACAATCTCACAACCCTGAGATCATGACCTGAGCTGAAATCAAGAGTCACACACTCAAAAGACTGAGCTACCCAGGTGCCCCTAATAGTTACTTATTTAAGTTATCTCTACACCCAGCATATGGCTCAAACTCATGACCCCAAGATCAAGAGTCACACACTCCACTTTTTGATACAATGTCTCTTCTGGATATATAAGAACATCCAAACATGAGTTCCTGGTTGTCCCTTCCAAATATGCTCCTCTCAGCTTTCTCATCTCAGATGATAACAGAAAGGAGCACTTTATAAGGTCAGAGAGGTACCAAGGGGTTAGATTACATAAGGACTAGTAAGGACTTTGACTTTCCTCTGAGTAAGATGCAAATACATTGGAGGGGTTTCAGCAAGGAATGAAATGATCATACTTCTATTTAAAAATACTCATCTGGGGCAGCTGGATGGCTCAGTTGGTGGAGTGTGTGTCTCTTGGTTTTGGCTGTCATGATCTCAGGGTCCTGAGATCGAGCCCCCATTGGGCTCTGAGCTGGGTGTGGAGCCTGCTTAAGATTCTCATTCTCCTTTTTCCTCCATACCTCCCCACCACTAAAAAAAAAAACCAAAGCAAAAACAAAAACAAAAACAAAAACAAAAAACCCTCATCTGACTGCTTTGCTGAGAATAGATAGTAAGGGCAGAAGGATATAACCAGGTATGAGATCACAGTGACTTGGATCAGGTGGTAAATGTAGAGGTGGCGCAAATGCTTACATTCTGGATGTATTTTGATGGTAGAGTTAATAAGATTTCTTGGCAGGATGTGAAAAAGAGAAGTCAAGGATGATGCCAAGACTTTTACTCTGAGTGACTGGGATGATGGGGTTAACTTCAACTGAGATGGGGAAGACTGCATTTTGAGGTTGGGGTATCTGTTTGACATAGAAGTGAAATATTTGAATGGGAAATTGTCCATGAGTGAGGTCTAGAGTGAATATATAAATTTGGGAGTCATTGGCATGTAGATAGTATTTAAAACCTAAAGCCTAGGAGAGATCAATAAAGCCTAAAATATTTAAAGGAGTGTGTCCTGTAGACCTACAGCAGTGTTCCCAACCAGAGGTGATTGCCTATTCCAGCCAGGAGACATTTGGCAATGTCTAGAAACATTTTTGCTGTCACAAGTTGGGGGAAGGGTTGCTACTAGCATCTAGTAAGTAGAGGCAAGATATGCTTCTCTATAGCCTAGGATGTGTAGGATAGCCCCCCTACTGTCAAACAAAGAATTATGTGGCCCTAAATGTTAATAGTGCCGAAGCTGAGAAACCATTGTATGGATGGAGAAGAGAAGGTCAAGGGCCTAGCCTGGGCCACCCTGCAAGACCTAAGAAGTAGGGTTGAAGAAGAGGAACCAGCAAAGGAGACAGAAAAGGGATAATCAAGCAAGTAGGACAAACTCAAAAGTTGTGGATCCTAGAAGCCAAGTGAAGAAAGTTTATAAAGAAGAAGATGTGTCAGATGGTTCTGATTAGTCACACAAGATGAGAATTGAATATTAATCATTATATTTAAGGACAGGCACGTCTTTGGTGATCTTGACAAAAGTAGGTTCAGTGTGTGTGGTGGGTGGGTCTCAGAATAGAGGGCGAGGTATTGGAGACAATTAGTGCAGAAAAGTCTTTGGAGAGGTTTTGCTGTAAAGACAGCAGTAAAATGGGGGCAGTGACCAGTCAGAGGTAAATGTCAGAGAAGTAGACATAAGGTTTGAGTGCTAATTGTAAGACCACCACCAGCAAATGAGGCAAGGGCCCCAGAACCAAGAACAAGGCAGATTCAGATTATAATGATTCAGAACACAGCTCAAGAATAAGGCAAGGTCTAGGGATCAATCATTTTGGGTGTTGGCTTTACAGGTCAGAAGCATGCCTGATGGCTGGGGCCAAGCTGGACTAGACAGTTCTAAAACATGCTATTTTTTTTTTAAATTTATTTGACAGAGAGAGACACAGTGAGAGAGGGAACACAAGCAGGGGGAGTGGGAGAGGGCGAAGTAGGCTTCCTGCTGAGCAGAGAGCCCAATGCTGGGCTCGATCCCAGGATCCTGGGATCATGACCTGAGCCGAAGGCAGACACGTAACAACTGAGCCACCCAGGCACCCCCATGCTATTCTTTATATCCTCTTAAATAAAGGACTGGAGTTGGCTACATGAATTGTTCACCATTACTGTCTACAAGATTCCTCTCATCTCTAACTTCTCCCTAGAAGTTCTTATTTTGTGTTGCTTTGAGCATGCAGGTAAATTTTGGGGCAATGAGTGTTTGGACTATGGCAGCAGCCATTTCTCTGTGTTCCCCCCCACTACCTTTTCTACTCCCAGGGTGATCTTTCTTCATGCTAGTCCAATTCTTTCGTTCCCCTGCCTGAAAACTTTATAGCTTCCCATCGTAGTCAAGATAAGAATTTAGCTCCCTTGTGTGGCATACAGCGTTATCCTGGACTTAGTTCCTACCTATGCATACCCTGCCTCGTCCTGCCGTGCAGTGTGTACTAGACTTCCTGATATCCGCTGCAACACACACACACACACACACACACACACACACACACACACACACACAGAATTTAGTTTCACATCTCCATACCTGTGCTCATTCTGTTTATCTTTCTAAACATCCTACCTACTTTTCTGCGCTTGGCCAACCCCTGCTCATTGTTCAAGACTTATTTCTTTGGGGAAACTGTATAAATTGAATTACTTTTGGCAAGTGACTAAAAAAATTGCTATTCTGGAGCAAGAGGAAGACAGGGCTATTTAGAAGTCCGTGGAGAGGAATGTCCAATGTTCCCACAATCTGTTCTTAGAATAACTATGGCCTAACTGGGCCTGGCAAGCCCTCGCCTGGTCTTTCTTAGACTCTGAGACTATGATATTGTTGTTGTCTGTTATCTGCCTTCAGTTCTAGGGACTCAAATAATCATACATTTTTGTTTCGTTTAGTCCCAAAGCTTGTCCTGAGCTTATTTTAGATGGATTAATCAGATCCTTGACTCATCAATGGCTGATTCACATGCCAGTTCACTGTAACTTATATATGAGAAGCCCATTTCTTCTGGCTTAATCATTAGGGTTGGTGTGGAGGTTTGAAATAGTAGCCATGTATCCCTCTGGAAACTCTCACGTTCTTGAGATGAATTACCCATATCCTTAATTCTTCTCTGCCCACTGATTATTTGTTGAAAAATAATGAAAAATAATAAGTGCTTGGTGCTCAGGATACAGAATGAAAGAGATTCCTCGTGCTGGCGGGACTGCAGTCTAGCGTTGGGGTGGGCAAGGAAAGGGATGGAGTGGAGTGTAGAAAGTGCTTTATAAGAAAGCAGAGCTGAAATGTTAGGGGAGTCCAGAAGAGTATGTGATTCAGATTAGGATGTCTGCCCAGAATCTTGAGAAAGTAATGCTTGAGCTGAGTGATGAGAGAGACCTAAGAGTTAGCAGAAAGTTAAGTGGGGATAAACCAGAAAGAAAAAAAAAAGTGAAGGTAAATCATGGGTAGCTTGAGGAGAATAGAACTCTCCAAATTTCCATCCACCCTAACTCACACCGCCCCCAAGTGAATAAATAATCAAAGACAATATCCTAGTAGGCAAACACTGCTTTATTACAACTCCTTTCATCTCCATCACCCACAACTCAGGTTCTCCCAAACTAAAATACTTCTGCAATTGCAGGTAGATTCCTACCTGAATCTCCTCCTAAAGACACTTATGAAGATATCACTACCCCACATCCCTCATTGCAACCACCATTCAAATTCATTCTCAATACCAACAAATCAGATCATCCTGGGGATCAACCAAAGAGAAGGAGGAGGGATGGGTGGAGTTAAAGGACAAGGGCAGACTCAGGGTGAGCTGAGGCTTTGGGATGAGTAAGGACCAGGAATAGGGTGGGGTATTATGTGATATTATGTGGTGTATGTCTTCTGCTCTATACTTCTGAAGAGCTCTTTCTCTGTCTGGTGGTTGTGTGGAGGAGAAAGTGGAGAGGCTCTCATTCACTAGGGAAGAGTTAAAGAAATAGTCCGTGAAATATGATTATAGGGGTCTTGCTAAAAGCTATGGTGATGAAGGGACATATTTAAGAAATATATATATTTTATAGCATCCTTCTAATTGTAAAAGAAATACATATTCATTATTATAAAATTTGGAAAATATTTGGAAATCATTATAAACTTACCAGAAATTTCAAACTCTAGTGATAAGAGCTATTCATATTGTAGAATGTTTTCCCAGTGTATTCTCTAAGTATATTCAGATTAATTATATATGTTAGCTGTTCTATGTAATCAGGATCTAACTTTATGTACAGTTTTTCCTGGTACTACTTCTTTTTAAATTGTAGTAGAATATACATAACAAAATTTATAATTTTAACCATTTAAAAGTGTATAGTTCTGTGACATTAAGTACATTCACACTGTTATGTTTTCTTGGTACTTCTTGAGTTCTTTCTACCTGTAGACATTGTTCCTCCTTTAAGTCAAGAAAATTCTTCTCTAGCACATGTTGATTATCTCTTTGTTTCCTTTGTGTGTGTGTGTTTTAACCAAACTTGCATGTCCAATTTGGAGGAGAGTATAACAATTTGGGTTCTAGTGGTTTCTCCATTTTTATCCTCTTGGGTGGCTTCAGAATTTAGATGTTTCCTTTGATCATGGTGAAGACTTTTATTTTGGAGACAGGTCAACAAAATGTTCTGCAGGTAAACCAAGTGTTAGTATGCAAAGAACTTTTGGTAGCCTCCTGAAGAACCCTGTGTGGTGTGAGTGAATGCCCGCAATGCAGGAAAATCCTTGGTTTCCCAGGTCATTTGCAGAAGGAGAGATACCCTCTCTCAACAGGAAATCATTCCTCTGTTGGATGATGAGTGCGTCTTGGCATCTGGAATTCAATGGACTGTTCTCTGTCTTAGAGCCAAGAATCTGGAAAGTGGGTGGGAACATCAGCTGTGGCTCAGTCTTTCACAATGGCGGTGAAGAGAACTTATCAACACTCCGTTAATAGGCAGCAGCTCACTGAGGGTGATAATGAAGGCTGGACATGCGTGAGGATGTGAAGGAGGAAGAGGCTGGGGTTGGGAACCGCAGGAAGTGATTTCAGCGCCAAGCTCCATGTTGGGCACATGCTTGTTGCTTAACTCTAGGTTGGACATTTCCTTGCCGAGAGTCCGATTGGACCCGAGTTTAAATGAACTGTGTGTTAACTGTGGTTTTCTTATTGTTTTAGTTTTAATAGGTTGTTAGTGAAATCAACTGAATGCCGATCAGGTACATCGACTAACTACTTCACTGATAAGAAAAGCATAAACATTAAATATTTGTGTGTTCCAGAGATAATTAGTTACTGCTACCATATTTATACTAAAGGGATAGTTCAAGCCCAACGATTTGTTGGGAAGAAAGTGTTAGTTTTTTTTTTTTTAAAAGGTTTTATTTATTTATTTGTTAGAGAGAGAGAGAGAGAGAGAGAGAGCGAGCATAGGCAGACAGAGTGGTAGGCAGAGGGAGAAGCAGGCTCCCTGCCGAGCAAGGAGCCTGATGTGGGACTCGATCCCAGGACGTTGGGATCATGACCTGAGCCGAAGGCAGCTGCTTAACCAACTGAGCCACCCAGGCATCCCGGAAGTGTTAGTTTTAACTGAGGGATAAATTTGATACTCTGGAGGCAGCGTGTTGTGAGAAGACAGATCACATTCCGGATTTAGACATTTTGAAATCATAAATGTGGGTTGGACTAGGTTAACTTGAGAGAGTCCTTCTTTCTCTAAAATTCTGGAAAGCCTCCCGTTATTTTTCTTGTTTAGGTCAGTGGCATCACCACCCACTTAAGTCCCTAACTAGAAAGTGTGGATCTGTCTTTGAGTTGTCTCTCTTCCTCACTTCTGGGGGGTCTGAGCAGGTAGAGGGGAAAAACCAGGCTTGGACTCCAGACAGCCTGGAAGAGGTCCCACTATCTTGCAGATGTGGAGAGCTCTGTGGCCTTGGTCACATCACATCCACCTCTGAGTCTGTTTCCTCATCTGTTAGAGAAAACAGGGTTAAAACTACTTGCTGCTGAACGTAGAGAGAAGTGTGGAAAGCGTGGAGCTCAGCACCAGGCACAGAATAGGTCTGATATATGTTACTTATTATTGAATCAGGCTTAAGCTAAAAGATTTATTTATGTATCTTAGGGGGGGTTGGAGAGGGTAGGGGGAGAGGGAGAGAGAAAATCCCTTCTCAGCAGACTCCTTGCTGAGCATGGACACTGAGGTGGGGCTCGATCCCAGGACACTGAGACCGTGACCTGAGCTGAAATCAGGAGTCAGACGCTTAACCAACTAAGCCACTTAGGTGCTCCAGGGCTGAAGCTTAATAAGCCATGACTCTTCTTTGGTACTAGGCTGGGTTCTATAAGCACTACAATGTATTTAGCAGTTTAATTTCCATAATTGTCCTTTAAGGTGGATACTATTCTTACCCATATATTATTTTCAAATGGAGAAACTAGGGCAGAGAGAGGTTAAGTAACTTGCCCAAGATCGTACAGCCAGTAAGTGGTAGAACCAGGATTTCAGAGCCTTAGACAGTCAGGCTTCAAAGTCTGTGTTCAGCAACAAAGTTGATTCTGGTTCTGGAAAAATGTCTTTTACAAGTAACCAGGCTCATTGGGGTGGAATCAGACAATAATGTCAAAAGTGAAATTCACATTAAAGCCCACCATTCAGAGAACCACTAAGAATATTTCAGGATTTTTATCTCTAGATCTTTTCCTATGTATATATGAAAATAGAGGTAGAGGTTTTTTTCTAAATAAAAATGGGACCACACTATGACTTCCTTGTAGAAGCTCTCTTGACTCAGTGTGCCATATGGACTTTTCTGTGTGAACAAAGCTTCAGATGAAACTGAACCACCAGATTTTTATTTTTTTTAAAGATTTTATCTATTTATTTGAGAGAGAGAAGGTGTGCAAGTGGGAGGAGGAGCAGAAAGGGAGGGAGAGGGAGGGGGAAAGAATCTCAAGCAGACGTGATGCGGAGTGTGGAGCCTGACACATAGCTTGATCCCATGACCCTGAGATAATGACCTGAGGAAAAAACCAAGAGTCAGACATTCAACCAACTGAGCCACCCAGGTGTCCCTGAGACATCGTCTTTTAACTAACCATCCTACATTGGATTTTTAGGTTATTTCCAGCTTCCCCACTACTATAAATAATACTGAGCTAAATGTCCTACATATATACACCTTTGTGCCCCTTTTCAGATATATTTACCCAAATACTCTTTTAAGAAAATGTTAGGTTATTTTCAACATTTTCCTATTACTATAGATAATACTTGGACATCTTTGTACATACATCTTTGTCTTCCTTCCAATTAATTTTTTCAGGATAGTTTCCTAGAATTAACCTCATCAGTTATCCATATTGGTCAAAGGGCATGTATGTTGTAAAGATTTTGGATACATATTGTCAGTTTCTCTAAGGAAGTGTATCTTACCTAAATGGCCAATTTAAAAATAGCCTTCCTCCATAAGTGGCAAATGGCTTGTGAAAAATACCCTGGACTTTTTCTTTAACATTACTCGTTAGAAAGTGTACCAGAGGGTGCCTGGGAGGCTCAGTTGGTTAAGCATCTGTCTTTCACTCAGGTCATGATCTCTGGGTCCCTGGATTGAGTCCTACATCGGGCTCCCTGCTCAGTGGGGAGCCTGCTTCTCCCTCTCCTTCTATCCCACCACTTGTTCTCTCTCTTTCTCTCTCTCTCTCAAATGAATAAATAAAATCTTTTTTTTTTTTTTAAATAGAAAGTGTATGAGATATGAGTTGGGTCCCTCCATGTCAGCTCAGTTGCTGTGTACTAAAAGACCCCAAAGAAAAATAGCCTCTCCTTTAAGGAAGTCTTATGATGTGCAGCCTCATAACATTATCATGTTGTTCCAGAGGATATCTATCATGCATTAATGGGATAAAAGGGCCAGTGGTATTTAGAACTATACCCAAGACCCCATAAAGATGCAGGGCAGGAGCTTAATTGGTGAGGTCCTCCCACCAATTTCAGCTTTTAGTCCAGCAAAATTATATGTAGACACCTGGCACGAGAAATATTGTAGGCAAACTGGAGAGCATTCAGAGAAGCACTAAAAATGATGAAGAAAGTGGAGGGACTGATTTATGAGGAGAGATTAAAGAAACCAAGCACACGGAGCGGGGACCTAGAGGTGACTTTGGGGAGCTGGATAACAGACAACAAATATCTGGAAGTTGTAAACCACCAAAGCGAGGTGTATTGAGCCTGCTCCCCAAAACATCAGCAATGAATGGGAAGGAAAATGAAAGGGAAGAGGACTCACTGATTTATTTGGGATTGTCTCTAGAGAGAGGTTAGAAGGTCTCTGACTGGAAACATTTAGCACCAGACAACACTCAGCTCCACAGGGAGAGGATTCTAGACCGGAAAGCAAGAAGATAGACTCGCAGTTTAGATCATGCCAAACCTTGGAGCTTTTCCACATCGTTACCTCATGGTGACCGTATAAACATACTATCTGGAGTCCTGAAGGTAAAGTAATACGGCTCATCTCTTTTTCATTTCCTGCCTTTAATGCCTCTTTAAGTTAGCAAGTTTAATCATGTCTGAACACATGCTTTTTCGATCAAGTCTCTCCACGTGCGTCGGAGTGATGGCGGGGTTGCTGACGCTGTTGTTCTGGGAGACAACGGACATATCCCCGGTGTCCTTGGGTGCCTGTTTGAAATCGTGAAGGAGGATAGAGCTAAGAGCCAGTCAGGCACAGAGCCCACCTGCCCAAGACTGCAGAGGATGTCTCTCCTCAGTTAGTCCTCATAATTTGTGCCCAAAATCTCACCCCCATCCAGACATGGAGGGACTTTTGTGTCCTCAAGAATTCACACACAGGAGCGGCAGGTTCCAGGGAGGTGGAGAAAACCTGGGAGGGCCTATTTAGGGGATATGGTCCTGATTTTGGTCTCCTTGTTCTTCTGTCAATAATAGAAAGCTAATTTGCTTGTACTCAATTCTCATAAAACAGGGAAGAAAACAAGAAGGATCTCATTGAAATGAACGGTCACATGCGTGCACACACACACTGTTTAAAGCATTCTGTCCCTCCACGACAAGCCAATAAGTATTAATAAGCAGTTATTATCTGCTCGATGCTGGCCTTGGAGCTGTGAGCAACGGCAAAGCAGGCTTTCTATGTCATGCCTGGAATCAGCGTGGAGGCAACTCGTGGTGACAACAGAAAACGGGAAGGACAAAAGCAGAGGCTGCTGCCATCTCTCATTACGGGTGTGTGTGCGCATGCACACACAAGAGAGAGTCTGTCTCTGTAGCATTAGCCATAGGCCAGGGCATCTGTGCTTGTTAACCGTGTGCCCGCGGTAAGTATGGTACCAAGGTCAGAGGAGGGTTGGGGAGGGTTCAGTAAATAAAACGTGCAACACGCTTAACATGTCTTGTACAGTGTAAGCCCTCATTACATGTCACAGTATCCCCACCCTCTTCCTGCACCTACACACAGCCGCTCCTAATTCAAAGTCCTGGTGTCGGGCTCCACACTGAGTGTGGAGCTGCTTAAGATTTTCTCTTACTCTCTGCCCTCCCTCCGACCCTGTTCATGCTTGCTGTCCCACCTGTGAGAGAGAGAAAGTGATCTTCTCCTCTAAAGATATATATTTTTTCAAAGATTTCATTTTTTTTAAATTAAAAAAAATTTTTTTAAAGATTTTATTTATTTATTAGTTAGAGAGAGAGCGAGTGAGCACAGGCAGACAGAGAGGCAGGCAGAGGCAGAGGGAGAAGCAGGCTCCCTGCCGAGCAAGGAGCCCGATGTGGGACTCGATCCCAGGACTCTGGGATCATGACCTGAGCCGAAGGAAGCCGCTTAACCAACTGAGCCACCCAGGCGTCCCCGCAAAGATTTCATTTTTAAGTAATCTCCCCACCCAACCTAGGGCTTGAGCTTACGATCCTGTGATCAAGAGTTGCATGCTCTCCTGACTGAGCCAGCCGCCCCTTAAATAAGGTGTTTCTTAAGCTACCAGCTATGAATTCCCAGGAGATCCATGAGTTCAGTGAGAAGTTTACATTTTTATTTTTTTAAATCTTAAATTTTTTTTTTTAGAAGATTATTTATTTATTTGACAGAGAGAGATCACAAGTAGGCAGAGAGGCAGGCAGAGAGAGGGGAGGAAGCAGGCTCCCTGCCAAGCAGAGAGCCCAATGCGGGACTCGATCCCAGGACCCTGAGATCATGACCTGAGCTGAAGGCAGAGGCTTAACCCACTGAGCCACCCAGGCGCCCCTAAATCTTAAATTTTTATTTATTTACTTAAGTTTAATTTATTTAAGTAATCTCTGCACCCCACATGGGGCTTGAACTCATGATCCTGAGATCAAGAGTCACATGCTCTTCTTCCTGAGCCAGCCAGGTACCCCTAAATTTTTATTTTTCATGTTAATATTTTAATATTGAATATATTTAATGTTTCAATATTTAAAAAAAACAATTTAATCTGATTCTGGACCATATCATGATCACCTTAGAACCAAGCACTGTCATTTAGTTTTAGTGCCTGCATTTGCATCTAGATTCATAACTAAGGGTCACGGAAAGGGACAGCTTTAAATTTTCTCTTAAAGTACAGAATGGGTCTGCCACCCCCTCCCTCACCTTTTTCTGTATGTTTCTCAAATTTGAGAGACTGAGCTATAGTGCACACTGTATAGGTAGGGGTGGGGGAGATGGGAGGGCCTATGTGTGTGGGAGAGTCACAGGAATTCCAGAACAAAGGAGAAACAGGAGGCAGCATCAGGTACTAGTAGTTCAGTGTGGGGTGTGAACAAGGCTGATTTGTGTTCAAAGTCTAGCTGGCTGTGACCTTGGAGCCTAGAGGCCATCACAGAAATGTGGAATTTTTTTTCTTTTTTAGAGAGAGAGAGGGACAGCAAGCATGAACGGGGTCGGGGGAGGAGCAGAGAGTGAGAGAAAATCTTAAGTAGCCTTCACACTCAGTGTGGAGCTCGATGCCAGGCTTGATCTCACAACCCTGTGTTCATGACCTGAGCCAAAATTAAGAGTCGGATGCTTACCCAACTGAGTCACCCAGGTGCCCCTGAAATGTGGACTTCAGAGAATCATTTATGTGAAATCCTTTGTTCTGTCCACTTGTCGAAACACGCTCATCTCCAATACCAACATCCCTCACTCACATAGCACAACACATGTGCAAAAGGAGTGGATTTGCAATCCCTGTGGAAGGTTCTAGCCAGGGCATAAACTGGGGCAGCAGAAGTGCTCCCAGGGTGACATGGCCGTGGCCATGAAGGTGTCCCCCCACACTGCCACTGCAAGGGAGAGATGGTGAAGAACACTTCTGTATAAAGAGCACAGGGTCAACAGGGCCCAGTGACTCACCTGGGAATGGCAGCGGCAGAGGACGTCTTTCTGAGAAAGCCCTAGGACGATGGTCCGTGTGAGGTTATGTGAGGTTGTCTTAGGGAGGGGTGATGTCAATTGTATAAAATATCGAATGTTGGGATTGGAGCCGGAGCCCTGTGAACTTGGGATACCTTGTTGTAATGTTCCTGCTGTAACTGGCTGTCCTGGCATACTCCCATATGAGTCTTGATGCCACCAGCTTAGCTACCTCTCCTCTGTCCCCGGGGGGCAGAAAAGGCCCCAGAGGCATGAGGCTCAGCAACATGGACCTACTGTCCCGTGGGGTCCTAAGAGCCTAGGAGCTCTCCACTCTTGGAGAGAGCCCACAGCAGTGCACACTCCTGGTTGACGGAAGCGTGGCCTGGAGAGCGGCAGCAGACTTTAGAGGGAGACCGATGGATCAGCCTGGTTGAGTCTCAATTTACTCATCAGAAAAAGAGGAGTAATTGTGAGGCTATAGGTAAACCACCTAGTCCAGTTTCTGCCAGCCAAGTTATAGCTATTGTCATAATTTAAATTCAGAAGGGAATAGATGGGTGGTGGGGGGGGGGGGGGGGGGGGGTAGCCCTGCTTTCAGCCCAGAGAACACAGAGAAAAGAAAACAGTTGCTCTGCGACTGGAGCCTTTTTACCTCAACTGCTGCCCTGAGGCTCTCTAGTTCCTCTGTCTGTTGAGCTAATCCTCTGTCTACCTAGGTAACTCTTTATTTAGATAACCGCCTCTTCCATCCACCACATGTAGGCCACTGAAGCACTTGCTTGTAGGGCATGAGAGTGTTGGGGAGAAAGGGTTGCTCTCAGTTTTTGGGGACTGGCTATGCCAACTCCTCCTCTCCAGCTTACTTCTGGGGCTTTGAACATGAACGGAACTGTCTGACCAAAGAATCCCTTTTCCTTTCCAGTCTGTAGCTGATTAAGGTGAACTTAAACTCTGTAGGTAGTAGATTTTAAATATATGCCTAGGGACTGGTATCTGTGTCTAAGAAATGTGGCTCATCACCTTGCGAAGGGTCTGGACATTCAGGGTCTAGTTCATCCTGACTATATGACACAGGCCTGGCCCCTTCAGGATCTGGGGCCTTGCATTCTTCATGAGCAAACTCTTCATCATTTTCAGTTGGCCCACGAATGCATTACGGGGGTCCTGGGGTCGTTTCTGTTTTTCTTAAAGGTCTTGGAGCTGACTATGGTATTCTTAGGAAGGCAGGTCTATGAACCCTCATTTACAGGGAACAGGTATTAATTCGAGGATCATTTCAGCCTTTAAATTCACCTTTTTCTCTTCTCTCTCTGCCTTGGGGTCTATTCTATGTTGATATCTCCATGATACAACAGGAATAAGAGGATGTGAGCACCCTGTCTACAGTGGTAAGGAAAATCTTTGTTGCCTTTGGGTAAATTGTAGTTACTGTGAATGATGAGTTTGCCTGAATTTAAGCCTGCCTAGGAATGTTCAAGAGAAGGGACTATAGTGGCCTGGAGAAGCATTAGGAGGATAGAGAACATGAGACTAAGGAATTCCTCTTTACAAAGCTGCCTCTCCAGACCTAGGCTCAAGGGCCTTGGAGTGGTCTTACGTGCTTGGAGAAAAATGGAAACACGTTCACAGGGAGCTCCCCACAGCACAGACTCCTAGGTATTGCTGTGACTGTTGACAGGATGGCCAGCTCTGAGCACAAGCCCTCCTCCTTTTCTTCGATCCCACTCAGTCAGACTCAAGGGAGGGCAGGAGGGGGTCTATGATGAAATCAAGAGTCCCAAGAGGGATATTGACGTGTGCTCTTCTAATAATGGCACCTTAGGTCCTAGAAGTGTGAATGGAATTTTATCTGGACAGAGCTGGTTCTAGAGTCTGAGGCAGAGAAGCAGGAGCTAGATTTTCTGTAGCCTGAGTTTTTCTTCTTCTTCTTTTTTTTTTTTTTTTTAAGATTTTATTTATTTATTTGACAGAGATTACAAGTAGGCAGAGAGGCAGGCAGAGAGAGAGAGAGGAGGAAGCAGGTTCCCTGCTGAGCAGAGAACCCGATGCGGGGCTCCATCCCAGGACTCTGGGATCATGACCTGAGCAGAAGGCAGAGGCTTTAACCCACTGAGCCACCCAGGCGCCCCTAGCCTGAGTTCTTCTAACTTTTAGGTGTTTTTGTACAGTTTGAAGGATCAGAAAAACCTGAATTTAATGCATTCCGTTCTTACCAGCTTCTTTATGGAAGCAGGCAAGCATATTTCCAGGAAGGACCAGGGAGGGAAGCCAGTATGTGGGAACTCCATACTTTCTGATCAATTTTTCTATAAACCTAAAACTGCCGTAAAAAAATCTATTAGTTAAAGAAAATGAAAAACTACAGTTTGTTTTGATTAGCTCACTCTAACAACTATCAATCACTTATCTGTATTTGCTCCCTTTTCCGTTGTTAGAGAGTCAAAACTCACTTCATAATATTAATAAAAAAAATAACTTGTACGAAAAAGAGTAGAGGGATGGGTCCTTGCTGGCCTGGGTCCTACTGGGGTGACCAAGAGCACAGAGGAGCCTGAAACATGACAGGCAAATCGATATTCAATATGCATAAAATGCACGAAGGGTAAGTGAGTGACTGAGGTGACCAGCGTTTGTTGGAGCTGGCATCTTTCTAATGTTATGCCCTGGGGCAACACTTGGGTGCAGGCTGCCTCTGGGGACCAGACTTGTCCCCTCATCCACTGCCATCATCCACTCCATTCCTAGACTCCTTAAAAGACAATGCCACCAGTTCGCTTCTTTCTCATCATGCCTGAGAGCAAATGACCAGACTGCTTTTTGACTTAAAGGATTTGCTGTCAGTTGTAGGGGAATAGAAGCAAATTAGAATTTCTTTCTATAATTTGTAGAATATTACAGAATTCTTAGTGCCCTGGGTCCTGGCATCTAGCTCTTGCCTTACAGCTGCAGTGGCCACTGCATGACCGTTTGATTTCCAGTGACTGGCTTTTATTGACTGTCACGTCACCCTCCTTACTAGATAACATTATTTGTCTTCTTGATTATGATCTGCTTCCCTTTGTCTGGATGTAAATTTCTTGAGAGAGGGATGCTTGCCTGTCTTACTCATCAGTCTATCTCCAGAGCTTAGAAGAGGGTCTCTGCCAGAATGGGAGCACTGGTTAGAGAATGAATAAGTGGAACCCATGAGCTGAAGCCAGTTTGGAGGAGAATTTTGAACCTGAGTGGGGGTATCAGCAGAACTCGGACATGCTTGTCAGGCAGCTGGAGATAGGGATGTTCAACTTGTTGATTCACTCAAAAATTATTACCTGAGCACGTACTATGGGCCAGTTACCATGTGGTTGCTTTAAATAGAGGTTTGGCTCTTAGCCTTTGATGTCCAAGCCTGGGAATAGAACCTCCAGGCCACAGTCTCAACTTAACTTCTGCTGCCAATTTGCTGTGTGGTTAGGATCAGTCCCTTAATGTCTCCATTTATGGAGTAGGCTAGCCAATAGCCTGTCACCTTGCAGGGCAGTTGCAAGGATTAACTAGCATTTACAGAGTGCTTTGAGATCTGAGATGCAAGGACTTGTGCGAAATCACACGATTGCAGTTGCAAGTGAAGGACAAATGATTTGGGCTTGTGACAGACTTTGAAGATGAAGAGAGATTAAGTCTCACATCCTCTTTTGCCTCCTGGCCAGCAGTGACCAGGAGGTGTGTGTGCCCCTGAGCCTTCCCGGCACCACTGGGGCTCTGTCTCAGGAAGCTGCATCGGCACTCAACAATTTAATCTGCATGGTTTCCAAAAGAAAAACCAAAGGTAGTTCGTTACGTTAGAGGAGCTCAACGTTCGTGAACTTATAGCTAAGGGAGGAGGAGGAAGGCACAGAATAGATTTTTCTCTGACATTCTCACCCCTGGATTTATATTCAGTTATTCACTGATTGCAGGCACCAGTGGATTCTACCAAAGGGTAGAGCAGCTCCCGCAGCAAAAGAAAGCTGAGTAGTAACTAACCCAAAGGGTGGTTTGAAGTGTCACTTTGCTTGATGTTAGACTTAGAAATATATTTATTCTAAATCGAATCTCTGAGAACGTAGTAAAATTGCTTTACAGAAAAGCCAAAATACCTACGTCCTGTGCCTTCCTTTTCCTCCCTCCTGAGGACCCAGAGGACCCACTGTGACAGGTGCAGAGCCTCCTGCAGGGTCCTTCCATGTTCCCAGGACTCTGGAGGAGGCCCCCACTGGAATGGAGACTGAAGCAGGGTCATATCTTAGAGAAGCCTTCTGGGCCCGAGGTAACTGACGTGGGGTCCAGCCTAGATAATCTCACTTGAAAGGAGTCTGCTCTGTCAGAGTTTTTCAAAGCCTACTCGGGGCTGAAAATTTGAAATAAACTTTAATGCGGTTCGGAAGAGAAAATAATGCTTCCTGCCTACCCACTCCTTAAATGAGAGGTCTAGAGTCACTGTCCAAGTTGTCCTAACCCAGGGATAGGCCAACACAGGAGGATGGAATGTTCAGGCAGTGGGTACCTTCTGATTTCCCACTGCTTGGGAGGTTTTCCTGTGGACATTTAGGTGCTGTTCCTGTTTTAGAAGAACTGGATCCTGAAGGTAGTACACCAAGATGGGAACTGGATTGTGGCTACATGCATAATTCTGTTCTAAAGAAGGCCAGAGTGTTTTCACTTTCCTAATTCCAGAAGGGAGGTGAAAATTGTCTTTTTTCTGCTCTTTTCAAAACCTGATGGGCGGGGGGAGCACCTGGGTGGCTCAGTGGATTAATCCTCTGCCTTCAGCTCGGGTCATGATCCCAGGGCCCTGGGATCGAGCCCCGCATTGGGCTCGCTGCTCAGCAGGTAGCCTGCTTCCTCCTCTTTCTCTCTCTCTCTCTCTGCCTACTTGTGATCTTTGTCTGTCAAATAAATAAATAAAATCTTAAAAAAAAAAACCTGACTGGGGGGACAGAGATAGTTGTCTGGTCTTGGTCCTTCCCTGCACCCCTGTATCTCCTCCACTTCATTTGCTCAGCCTGAGCATCTCTGTGGGATTCAGAGAGTACATGGGTTAGTATTAGCCAGGAGGTGAGGCGTGTTTCACGGATATGGCATCCCACTTTTAGTATAGAAACAGGTGAATGACGCTTTTGAAAAACACAAAGCATGGGTGATTTAAGTCAACAGTATGAAGTCTCACTGAGACCCATTTCTGGGCACTCTTATCACTCTATGAAAATCACTAGCATGCTAAGCTTAACGTGAGAGCTGTAATCCATGCCTTGCCAAGGGGCATGGACATTTCTGAACAGCACAATTTGCATCCAAAGGACTCGGGTCTGAGTGCCAAGTGGACAGAGTACCCCACTAGACTGTGAGTCAGGCTGGGAGGAAAAATGTTCATCTATGGGTCACCTTGGTGGCTCAGTCATTAAGTGTCTGCCTTCAGCTCAGGTCATGATCCCAGGGTCCTGGGATGGAGCCCTGCATCAGGCTCCTTGCTCAGCAGGAAGCCTGCTTCTCCCTCTCCTGCTCTCCTTGCTTGTGTTCCCTCTCTCGCTGTGTCTCTCTCTGTCAGATATAAAAACCTTTAATAATAAAAAAAAAAAGTGTTCATCTATTTTTTCAAATCCTTGCAGTAATTCACAAACAGGCAGGCCATTCAGTGGCATAATTGGGTTTTCCATTTCTTTTTTTTTTTTTAAAGATTATTTATTTATTTAACAGAGATCACAAGTAGGCAGAGAGCAGGCAGAGAGGAAGGGAAGCAGGCTCCCTGCTGAGCAGAGAGCCCGATGTGGGGCTCGATCCCAGGACCCTGGGATCAGGACCTGAGCCAAAGGCAGAGGCTTTAACCCACTGAGCCACCCAGGCGCCTCGGGTTTTCCATTTCTAAATAGAGATATGATAAATACCATAGTAGTTTGATCCAAAATTCTGTCCCAGAATGTCCCAGGTCTCGGCAGGGATTTTTTTTCCAGTGGCACAAAAGAACTTTACTGGATTTGGGGAATATTTCCAGTTTTCTATGCAGGGCTTTCTGAAGCCATGTGATTCCTTGAGGAAAGGTGCTTTGTGAAAACTACCTTGTTTTAGGAAAATAATATTATTCAACTTTTATGCTATGTCTTTCTCCATTTTGTGCATTAATATTGCCCTAGGTATATATAGAATTGCATGGTTTTTAAGCACTGTTTCTATATACATTTACTGTTTTTTTTTTTAATTGTCCCTGAAGATTGTCCCCAGTAGTTTTCTATAGATCTTGTTTTTGTTATGTCTGATTCTAAATTTATCCAGAGACGACTGTGGTTTGATGAGTTTAAATCATAGGAAGGACAAGTGCCAAATTAAAGGCTTGTTGGTAATTTTTTCTTTTTCTTTTTCTTTTCTTTTTTTTGATGCTGGGTAATTTTAACCCTCCCCTCTTCCCTGAGGGGAATAAATTTTTATAAGAATGTGTATTTTAAAATATTTTTGATGTACGACTTCTGAAGTCAAAGAGTGCTACAGTGTAAGATGGGGTTGAAAGAATCATTTGCAAGAGAAACATAAAAATGAAAGATGAATATGTTCAGGCTCTAGCTTCAAGGCCTTTGTTCTCTAGAAAATAAAAACCGCCACATTTCATTTCCTTGGGCCTGGTTGTCTCACGCAGTTGATACGTCTGTCTTTGTTATTTAATTATAGGCCCAAGGAATCACTGGAGAGAGAGGGCATTTGGTCTCACAGTTGCCTTTGTTTATTGGCTGTGGTCAGGTTGGAGACCTCTGGGGAAGAGGAACTTTCCAAGAATAGCAGATTTTAGAGGTCACTTCGTTGCCCTATTCAAAGGACTGGGTACTGACCCAGAGTGGAAGCTGCCTGACTTCACAAGTAGAGCCTACTGAGTGTCATTATCTTGTGTGGGGAGTTCAGTACGAAACTAGCTGGGCTCGCCTGGAAAAATCTCCCAAGATGGAGCTGGGAGGACGTGTAGTTTGTCTAGCCAGTTGGACTGACATCATTAGAGTCTTGATTTTGAGAAGAATGATAAAATATCAGGGTCCCATATCTATTAAAATTATAGGTTTGTCTGGCTGTGCATTCTTCTGGAGAGAGAGTGAATAGGTTTTATGCAATTCCCCCCAAAAACCACAATCTTGAGAAGCTGAGGACCCTTTACGGGTGGCTCAGTCTCCTGCTCTGTGGACTGGTCCCTACCTCCTCTCCTATATGGTCCCTGCCGTGAGGGATGCCAGCCCCTATGAGGATGGCTCTGATTTACTGAGAGCTGGAGTGGGAAGGAGAGCAGGAGCCACACTCAGATCCCTCAAGGTGGGTGGAAGTGAGTAAAGCAGGAGCCTGGGTGGGGCTGAGGGCTGGGGGGGCATGGTAGTGACTAGGGAGGCACACCCCCTTTGAGAAGTGGTCATTTCACTGTCTCCAGCGTGAGCTTTACTGAGCAACCATGCAGCTCAATGCTGGGGTGTGTGTGTGTGTTAAGTAAGCTCTCTGCCTAACGTGGGGCTTGAATTCATGACCCCAAGATCAAGAGTCACATGTTCTACTGACTGAGCCAGACAGGCCCCCAGATGTATATATATATTTAAATGTCAACAACTGATTCAAAAATTTTTTTAAATTTTATTTTTATTTAAACATATAATGTAACACCCCCACCCTCTCCCAACCCCCTCCCCCCACCCCCCTCAGTTTGTTTTATGACATTAGAGTCTCTTTTGGTTTGTCTCCCTCCCGATCCCATCTTGTTTCATTTATTCTTTTCCTACCCCCTTAACCCCCACCCCCATTGCATCTCCACTTCCTCATATCAGGGAGATCATATGATAGTTGTCTTTCTCTGATTGACTTATTTTGCTAAGCATAATACCCTCTAGTTCCATCCATGTCGTCGCAAATGGTAAGAATTCATTTCTTTTGATGGCTGCGTAGTATTCCATTGTATATATATACCACCTCTTCTTTATCCATTCATCTGTTGATGGACATCTAGTTTCTTTCCATAACTTGGCTATTGTGGACATTGCTGCTATAAACATTCGGGTACACGTGCCCCTTTGGATCACTACGTTTGTATCTTTAGGGTAAATACCCAGTAGTGCAATTGCTGGGTCATAAGGTAGCTCTATTTTCAACTTTTTGAGGAACCTCCATGCTGTTTTCCAGAGTGGTTGCACCAGCTTGCATTCCCACCAACAGTGTAGGAGGGTTCCCCTTTCTCCACATCCTCGCCGCATCTGTCATTTCCTGACTTGTTCATTTTAGCCATTCTGACTGGTGTGAGGTGGTATCTCATTGTGGTTTTGATTTGGATTTCCCTGATGCCCAGTGACGTGGAGCACTTTTTCATGTGTCTGTTGGCCACCTGGATGTCTTCTTTGCAGAAATGTCTGTTCATGTCCTCTGCCCATTTCTTGATTGGATTATGTTTTCTTTGGGTGTTGAGTTTGCTAAGCTCTTTACAGATTTTGGATACTAGCCCTTTATCTGATATGTCGTTTGCAAATATCTTCTCCCATTCTGTCAGTTGTCTTTTGGTTTTGTTAACTGTTTCCTTTGCTGTGCAAAAGCTTTTGATCTTGATGAAGTCCCAATAGTTCATTTTTGCCCTTGCTTCCCTTGCCTTTGGCATTGTTCCTAGGAAGAAGTTGCTGCGGTTGAGGTCGAAGAGGTTGCTGCCTGTGTTCTCCTCAAGGATTTTAATGGATTCCTTTCTCACGTTGAGGTCCTTCATCCATTTTGAGTCTATTTTCGTGTGTGGTGTAAGGAAATGGTCCAATTTCATTTTTCTGCATGCGGCTGTCCAATTTTCCCAACACCATTTGTTGAAGAGGCTGTCTTTTTTCCATTGGATATTCTTTCCTGCTTTGTCGAAGATTAGTTGACCATAGGTTTGAGGGTCTATTTCTGGGCTCTCTATTCTGTTCCATTGATCTATGTGTCTGTTTTTGTGCCAGTACCATACTGTCTTGATGATGACAGCTTTATAGTAGAGCTTGAAGTCTGGAATTGTGATGCCACCAATTTTGGCTTTCTTTTTCAATATTCCTTTGGCTATTCGAGGTCTTTTCTGGTTCCATATAAATTTTAGGATTATTTGTTCCATTTCTTTGAAAAAATTGGGTGGGATTTTGATAGGCATTGCATCAAATGTGTAGATAGCTTTAGGTAGCTTTAGGTAGACATTTTCACAATATTTATTCTTCCAATCCATGAGCATGGAACATTTTTTCATTTCTTTGTGTCTTCCTCAATTTCTTTCATGAGTACTTTATAGTTTTCTGAGTATAGATTCTTTGCCTCTTTGGTTAGGTTTATTCCTAGGTATCTTATGGTTTTGGGTGTAATTGTAAATGGGATTAACTCCTTAATTTCTCTTTCTTCTGTCTTGTTGTTGATGTAAAGAAATGCAACTGATTTCTGTGCATTGATTTTATATCCTGATACTTTACTGAATTCCTGTACAAGCTCTAGCAGTTTTGGAGTGGAGCCTTTTGGGTTTTCCACATATAGTATCATATCATCTGCAAAGAGTGATAGTTTGACTTCTTCTTTGCCGATTTGGATGCCTTTAATTTCTTTTTGTTGTCTGATTGCTGAGGCTAGGACTTCTAGTACTATGTTGAATAGCAGTGGTGATAACGGACATCCCTGCCATGTTCCTGACCTTAGCAGAAAAGCTCTTAGTTTTTCTCCATTGAGAATGATACTTGCGGTGGGTTTTTCATGGATGGCTTTGATAATATTGAGGTATGTGCCTTCTATCCCTACACTTTGAAGAGTTTTGATTAGGAAGGGGTGCTGTACTTTGTCAAATGCTTTTTCAGCATCTATTGAGAGTATCATATGGTTCTTGTTCTTTCTTTTGTTAATGTATCACATTGATTTATTTGCGGATGTTGAACCAACCTTGCTGCCCTGGAATAAATCCCACTTGGTCGTGGTGAATAATCCTTTTAATGTACTGTTGGATCCTATTAGCTAGTATTTTGGTGAGAATTTTTGCAACTGTGTTCATCAAGGATATTGGTCTGTAATTCTCTTTTTTGATGGGATCCTTGCCTGGTTTGGGGATCAAGGTGATGCTGGCCTCATAAAATGAGTTTGGAAGTTTTCCTTCCATTTCTATTCTTTGGAACAGTTTCAGGAGAATAGGTATTAATTCTTCTTTAAATGTTTGGTAGAATTCCCCTGGAAAGCCATCTGCCCTGGGCTTTTGTTTGTTTGGAGATTTTTGATGACTATCAATCTCCTTACTGGTTATAGGCCTACTTAGGTTTTCTATTTCTTCCTGGTTCAGTTTTGGCAGTTTATATGTCTCTAGGAAAGCATCCATTTCTTCCAGATTGTCAAATTTGTTGGCATAGAGTTGCTCATAAT
>ML112017.1:50013-66203 GCA_003697995.1 Taxidea taxus jeffersonii | reverse complement strand
GTGGAGCACTTTTTCATGTGTCTGTTGGCCACCTGGATGTCTTCTTTGCAGAAATGTCTGTTCATGTCCTCTGCCCATTTCTTGATTGGATTATGTTTTCTTTGGGTGTTGAGTTTGCTAAGCTCTTTACAGATTTTGGATACTAGCCCTTTATCTGATATGTCGTTTGCAAATATCTTCTCCCATTCTGTCAGTTGTCTTTTGGTTTTGTTAACTGTTTCCTTTGCTGTGCAAAAGCTTTTGATCTTGATGAAGTCCCAATAGTTCATTTTTGCCCTTGCTTCCCTTGCCTTTGGCATTGTTCCTAGGAAGAAGTTGCTGCGGTTGAGGTCGAAGAGGTTGCTGCCTGTGTTCTCCTCAAGGATTTTAATGGATTCCTTTCTCACGTTGAGGTCCTTCATCCATTTTGAGTCTATTTTCGTGTGTGGTGTAAGGAAATGGTCCAATTTCATTTTTCTGCATGCGGCTGTCCAATTTTCCCAACACCATTTGTTGAAGAGGCTGTCTTTTTTCCATTGGATATTCTTTCCTGCTTTGTCGAAGATTAGTTGACCATAGGTTTGAGGGTCTATTTCTGGGCTCTCTATTCTGTTCCATTGATCTATGTGTCTGTTTTTGTGCCAGTACCATACTGTCTTGATGATGACAGCTTTATAGTAGAGCTTGAAGTCTGGAATTGTGATGCCACCAATTTTGGCTTTCTTTTTCAATATTCCTTTGGCTATTCGAGGTCTTTTCTGGTTCCATATAAATTTTAGGATTATTTGTTCCATTTCTTTGAAAAAATTGGGTGGGATTTTGATAGGCATTGCATCAAATGTGTAGATAGCTTTAGGTAGCTTTAGGTAGACATTTTCACAATATTTATTCTTCCAATCCATGAGCATGGAACATTTTTTCATTTCTTTGTGTCTTCCTCAATTTCTTTCATGAGTACTTTATAGTTTTCTGAGTATAGATTCTTTGCCTCTTTGGTTAGGTTTATTCCTAGGTATCTTATGGTTTTGGGTGTAATTGTAAATGGGATTAACTCCTTAATTTCTCTTTCTTCTGTCTTGTTGTTGATGTAAAGAAATGCAACTGATTTCTGTGCATTGATTTTATATCCTGATACTTTACTGAATTCCTGTACAAGCTCTAGCAGTTTTGGAGTGGAGCCTTTTGGGTTTTCCACATATAGTATCATATCATCTGCAAAGAGTGATAGTTTGACTTCTTCTTTGCCGATTTGGATGCCTTTAATTTCTTTTTGTTGTCTGATTGCTGAGGCTAGGACTTCTAGTACTATGTTGAATAGCAGTGGTGATAACGGACATCCCTGCCATGTTCCTGACCTTAGCGGAAAAGCTCTTAGTTTTTCTCCATTGAGAATGATACTTGCGGTGGGTTTTTCATGGATGGCTTTGATAATATTGAGGTATGTGCCTTCTATCCCTACACTTTGAAGAGTTTTGATTAGGAAGGGGTGCTGTACTTTGTCAAATGCTTTTTCAGCATCTATTGAGAGTATCATATGGTTCTTGTTCTTTCTTTTGTTAATGTATCACATTGATTTATTTGCGGATGTTGAACCAACCTTGCTGCCCTGGAATAAATCCCACTTGGTCGTGGTGAATAATCCTTTTAATGTACTGTTGGATCCTATTAGCTAGTATTTTGGTGAGAATTTTTGCAACTGTGTTCATCAAGGATATTGGTCTATAATTCTCTTTTTTGATGGGATCCTTGCCTGGTTTGGGGATCAAGGTGATGCTGGCCTCATAAAATGAGTTTGGAAGTTTTCCTTCCATTTCTATTCTTTGGAACAGTTTCAGGAGAATAGGTATTAATTCTTCTTTAAATGTTTGGTAGAATTCCCCTGGAAAGCCATCTGCCCTGGGCTTTTGTTTGTTTGGAGATTTTTGATGACTATCAATCTCCTTACTGGTTATAGGCCTACTTAGGTTTTCTATTTCTTCCTGGTTCAGTTTTGGCAGTTTATATGTCTCTAGGAAAGCATCCATTTCTTCCAGATTGTCAAATTTGTTGGCATAGAGTTGCTCATAATGTGTTCCTATGATTGTTTGTATTTCTTTGGTGTTGGTTGTGATCTCTCCTCTTTCATTCATGATTTTATTTATTTGGGTCCTTTCTCTTTTCTTTTGGATAAGTCTGGCCAGGGGTTTATCAATCTTATTAATTCTTTCAAAGAACCAGCTCCTAGTTTCGTTGATTTGTTCTATTGTTTTTTTGGTTTCTATTTCATTGATTTCTGCTTTGATCTTTATGATTTCTCTTCTCCTGCTGGGTTTAGGCTTTCTTTGTTGTTCTTTCTCGAGCTCCTTTAGGTGTAGGGTTAGGTTGTGTATTTGAGACCTTTTCTGTTTCTTGAGAAAGGCTTGTGTCGCTATGTATTTTCCTCTCAGGACTGCCTTTGCTGTGTCCCACAGATTTTGGACCATTGTGTTTTCATTATCATTTGTTTCCATGATTTTTTTCAATTCTTCTTTAATTTTCTGGTTGACCCATTCATTCTTTAGAAGGATGCTGTTGAGTCTCCATATATTTGTGCTCTTTCCAAACTTCCTCTTGTGATTGAGTTCTAGCTTCAGAGCATTGTGGTCTGAAAATATGCAGGGTATGATCCCAATCTTTTGATACCGGTTGAGACCTGACTTATGACCCAGGATGTGATCTATTCTGGAGAATGTTCCATGGGCACTAGAGAAGAAATGTGTATTCTGTTGCTTTGGGATGGAATGTTCTGAATATATCTGTGATGTCCATCTGGTCCAGTGTGTCATTTAAGACCTTTATTTCCTTGTTGATCTTTTGCTTGGATGATCTGTCCATTTCAGTGAGGGGAGTGTTAAAGTCCCCTACTATTATTGTATTCTTGTCAATGTGTTTGTTTGATTTTGTTATTAATTGGTTTATATAGTTGGCTGCTCCCATGTTAGGGGCATAGATATTTAAAATTGTTAGATCTTCTTGTTGGACAGACCCTTTGAGTATGATATAGTGTCCTTCCTCATCTCTTATTACAGTCTTTGGCTTAAAATCTAATTGATCTGATATAAGGATTTCTTTCTTTCCTTATCCCTGCTTTCTTCTGATGTCCATTAGCATGGTAAATTGTTTTCCACCCCCTCACTTTCAATCTGGAGGTGTCTTCGGGTCTAAAATGAGTTTCTTGTAGGCAGCATATTGATGGGTTTTGTTTTTTTATCCATTCTGAAACCCTGTTTCTTTTGATTGGGGCATTTAGCCCATTTACATTCAGGGTAACTATTGAGAGATATGAATTTAGTGCCATTGTATTGCCTGTATGGTGATTGTTACTGTATATTGTCTCTGTTCCTTTCTGATAATACTTTTAGGGTCTCTCTTTGCTTAGAGGACCCCTTTCAATATTTCCTGTAGGGCTGGTTTGGTGTTTACAAATTCTTTTAGTTTTTGTTTGTCCTGGAAGCTTTTTATCTCTCCTTCTATTTTCAATGATAATCTATCTGGATAAAGTATTCTTGGCTGCATGTTTTTCTCGTTTAGTGCTCTGAATATATCATGCCAGTTCTTTCTGGCCTGCCAGGTCTCTGTGGATAAGTCTGCTGCCAATCTAATATTTTTGCCATTGTATGTTACAGACTTCTTGTCCCGTGCTGCTTTCAGGATTTTCTCTTTGTCGCTAAGACTTGTAAATTTTACTATTAGATGACGGGTGTGTGTGGACCTATTCCTATTGATTTTGAGGGGGATTCTCTGCACCTCCCTTTGCTATATTAGGGAAATTCTCTACAATAATTCTCTCCAATATACCTTCTGCTCCTCTCTCTCTTTCTTCTTCTTCTGGAATCCCAATTATTCTAATGTTGTTTCGTCTTATGGTATCACTTATCTCTCCAATTCTCCCCTCGTGGTCCAGTAGTTGTTTGTCTCTCTTTTGCTCAGCTTCTTTATTCTCTGTCATTTAGTCTTCTGTATCACTAATTCTCTCTTCTGCCTCATTTATCCTAGCAGTAAGAGCCTCCATTTTTTATTACACCTCATTAATAGCTTTTTAAGTTTCAACTTGGTTAGATTTTAGTTCTTTTATTTCTCCAGAAAGGGCTTTTATTTCTCCAGACAGGGTTTCTCTAATATCTTCCATGCCTTTTTCGAGCCCGCCTAGAACCTTGAGAATCGTCATCCTGAATTCCATATCTGACATATTACCAATGTCTGTATTGATTAGGTCCCTAGACTTCGGTACTGCCTCCTGTTCTTTTTTTTGTGGTGAGTTTTTCCGCCTTATTATTTTTCCAGATAAGAATATATGAAGGAGCAAATGTAATACTAAAAGGGTGGCTAAGACCCCAGGAAGATGTGCTTTAACCAAATCAGAAGAGACCCCAAATCGGGGGGGGGGGGGGGCGGAGAGAGAAAGGGGGTAAAAAGAAGTTCAGAAAAGAGAAAAAAAAATTAAAAAAAGAGAACACAAATAAAGAAAAAAATATATATGTATTAGACTGGTGACTAGAACAGGGTCACCCACTTAATTTTGGGAGAATTTTGGTCTCTTAGAAGAAACTACCTCCCCAAATTTTAAAGAATGAAAAACATATATAAGGGTAAACACAATGAAGGGTTGAAATATGACTATGAAGATGAAAAAAAATTTTTTCTTCTAACAAAGGAGTTGATAAGGTAAGTTGGTAGGGAGAATAAAATTAAAAAAAAAAGAAAGTGGAGAGAACTTCCTTGGGCTGGAGACTAGGTCAAGCCTGGTACTAGATTTGGGGTGTATTTTGATCTATTAGAAGAAGTTGTACCCCAAATTTTTTAGAAGAAAAAAAATCCCTTTGTGTATACAAAGAATAAAGTTATATACAGTGAAGGATAAAATATGACTATAATAATAAAGGTTCAAAAAAGATTTTTTTAAAGAAGGTTATTAAGATAAACTAGTTAAAAAACGTTAAAAGAGGAAAGGTTAAACGTTAAAAAAAATTAGTAGAAGAGAAAAAAAATTTAAAAAAATTAATTAACTTTGCAAGACTAAAGATTCATGGGAAGAATGCCAAGAATTCCATGCTTTGCTTTCTCCTCCTCTGGAATTCCGCTGTTCTCCTTGTTAAGTGAACTTGGTCTTGGCTGGATTTCTTGTTGATCTTCTGGGGGAGGGGCATGTTGTAGTGATTTTCAAGTGTCTCTGCCCCAGGCAGAATTGCACCGCCCTTACCAGGGGCCAGGCTAAGTAATCCTCTCAGGTTCGCTTTCGGGGGCTTTTGTTCCCTGAACGCTTTCTGTAGAGTTCCTGAGGACGGGAATGACAATGGCGGCCTCCCAATCCCTGGCTCAGAGGAGCCGAGAGCTCCGGGGCTCCAGTCTTCAGTGCGCCTTCAGAGAAAAGCGCTTAATCACTCCTGTCTCCCCAGCCTCCAGCCGCGCTTGGAGAAAATCGTGCGTAATCAGTCCCATCTCACTGGCCTCCGGCCGCTCTCCGAGGTCACCCAGCCTGTGACCAAGCGTCTCTGTCTCTGGCACAGAGTCCCACCTGGAGTCTCCAAACCCCGCAGATCCCTGGGCTCTCCTAGTCGGAGTCTCCCCGGATCTTGTGGGGAACCCATGCACAGAGCACCGGCCCCTGTCACAGATTACGGTTCTAGGTAACCCTGAGTTGAGAGCTCACTCCTCGGCTCTGTCTCCACAGCCGGCTTCCCCGCTCTAATACCTGTGAGCTCTGCAACACTCAGACACCCCCGATACTTCTGTGACCCTGCGGGACCTGAGTCCAAGCTGTCCCCGTGAGGTCTTCACCCCAGTTTAGTCTCTGGAGTGATGTCTCTCCGTGGAGCAGACTATTAAAAGTCCTGATTTTGTGCTCCGTTGTTCCGCCACTTGCCGGGAGCCAGCCCCTCCCCCCGGGGTCTATCTTCCCGTCGCGTTGGATTCACTTCTCCGCTGGTCCTACCTTTTAGAAAGTGGTTGATTTTCTGTTTCTAGAATTGTTGCTCTTCTTCTCTTCGATCTGTTGGATTTGTTGGTGTTTGGAATGGTTTGATAGGCTATCTAGCTGATCTCCTGCTGCCTGATGTCGTCTCAGCCTGCTACTTCCTGATTCAAAATTTTGAAGGACTTGAAGAAGCCCCATAAAAATGCTTGTAAGGGCAGATATGGGTGCCTCCTTTGGTTTGTCACCTTTCTGGCAGAGTAGGGTTTGACATCAAAAGGAAACTCAATGCTCCATTTTCTTTTCTTTTTTTTTTTTTTTAAAGATTTTACTTATTTATTTGACAGACAGAGATCACAAGTAGACAGAGAGGCAGGCAGAAAGAGAAGAGGAGGCAGGCTCCCCGCTGAGCAGAGAGCCCAATGCGGGGCTCGATCCCAGGACCCTGAGATCATGACCTGAGCCGAAGGCAGAGGCTTCAACCCACTGAGCCACCCAGGCGCCCCCTCAATGCTCCATTTTCATAACGTATATTTGACATCAACTTCTTTCCTATTAAAAAATGCAATCTTGCAGATATTACAACTAACAAGCATGATTAAAAAAAAAATGAATATTTTGCCTTAGCTGTAATATATAGGAGAGAAAACAGGAAGGAAACTTATAATAAAAATGTGTATTTTAGTGTGCAAATGCTCAGCTGTGACTGTATTAGAAGTTGAAAAAGCCACTCTACATTTCCAGAATGTTCCCTAGGGGGCAAGACTGTCACCATTGAAAGCCCCATTGCCAGAAGCTTCTGATTCATGAGTCCTATGTTCCTTCCTCCAAATTTTTACTCAACTGTCTTGGTCCTGCCCTGTAGTGCCACACATCAGATTCAATGTTGCATTTACGGGACAACTTTTAAACCATAGGAGAAATTTCTTTGTCTCTCCTCACATTGTATACTCTTCTCATGTACAGTTCTTCTCTGGCTAAGCCTTTCCAACTCCTTCAGCCATTCCTGACACTGGTGCCCTCCCAAACCCTCCTCTGTTCTTCTTATTTTCCTGGGTTTGGACCCCACCCTGGTCCTGCAGCCATCCTCCAGAGTAGGACTGCTCTGTCGGGACTGCTCTGCCCTTCCTCGCCTCATCCCCCAGCCAGGGGCCTTTCGCAGCCACCCCTGGAGAATGACTTGGGCTGCTGTGTTCTGGGTGGCAGCCAAGGCTATCTTGATGTCACAGTGACTTATTAAATAAGACCTGCTTATGAGTGTTGGTAGGAATGACCATGTTGCCTAGTATGGAGACTTCCATCATGTCAGTGACTTGTTTCTTTCTTATCTATTCCTTCCTCCTTCCTGTGAAACCTCAAAACTACACCCTACATACAGAATAATTTAATTTTCACTTCTGGAGCTTTGGTCCTGGCTAATGTAGAGACCTAATGAGCTATCTTGAACTGCCATAACAAAATGTCATATACCAGGTGGCTTATAAACAACAAACATAGTGACAACTGGGTGGCTCAGTTGGTTAAGGGTCTGACTTCAGCTCAGGTCGTGATCTCAGGTCCTGGGATCGAGGTCCAGGTTGGGCTTCTTGCTCAGTGGGGAGCCTGCTTCCCCCCTCTGCCTCTCCCCCTACTTGTGCATGCTCTCTCTCTCTTTCTGTCCCTCTCAATAAATAAATAAAATCTTAAAAACAAACAAACATTTATTTCTCACAGATGGGCCCAGGTAGACTGAATGATGATCCAATCTTGAAAGATGAGCAGGAGGTAGCCAGGTCAAGGAGGAGGTGAAGGGAGTTCCAAGTAGAATGGGGAACAAGTGTGAAAAGATGGAGTGAGACCTGAAGCACATTTCAAAGAAAATTAGCCGTGGATATGCACCAGTGGCCTGCTGGGGGTGTGGCAAGAGCTCTTCCTTGTGAGCTCCGTGCCTCTCATTGGATTTTTATCCTAAAAGTAAAGGCCCAGGTGACTTGCAAGCAGTATTAGTTCAGTGAAGCCTTTCCCTCTAATATCCAGAGCTTCATTTCCCCCTCTTCCCCTTGAATCACTCCTCTTCCCCTTCCTGCTATCTTGGCAGCACCTAAGGAAATGGAAATAGGTGAACAGGCTCTTCTGAGAGCTGATCCCAAAGTTAATAAAAATCAGGCTCCCAGGTTGTGGGTGTACTTAAGGGAGAGCTCCTCTTAAGAATTTATTTATTTATTTGACAGACAGAGATAACAAGCAGGCAGAGAGGGAGGCAGAGAAAGAGGAGGAAGCAGGCTCCCTGCTGAGCAGAGAGCCCAATGTGGGGCTCGATCCCAGGACCCTGGGCCCATGACCTGAGCTGAAGTCAGAGGCTTTAACCCACAGAGCCACCCAGGTGCCCTGGGAGAGCTCCTCTTTATCATTATCTTTTCTGGTGATTTGAAGCTGGGGGGACCCTGCTTCAAATTGTATATTCCAGGCCCACCATTTCTCCTGCTTGGTGTTAGGTAAGTTCTGGAACACTTTTAAGCCTCAGCTCCCTTCTCTGTAAAATGGGAATGGGAGAATATCTACCCCATAGAGTTGTGGCGATGTGAGGGAATGCCTGGTGTAGCAGAAGCATTCAACAAATGGTTGTCTTTGTCTTAATTCACATTAAGACTTAAAATCCCACTCACTGAATAGGGAGATGGTGGCTGTAAAACTTTGTGCCTATCTGGAAAAAAAATGGTTGAGAACTGAGTAAATGTGAGAAGGGATGAAGGAAATCCCCTAAGAAAGGCCAGTCTCACCATCTCTCTGTGTTACCAAAATAAGAAAAAAAAAATGAAGATGTTATAAGGAAGTTGTGGGCCTCGGTGTCCCCCTCTGTAAAATAAAGGTCTGATTAGATGATGTTTTAAATTCCTTTCAGGGGCAGGTGGCCCAGTCCATTAAGCATCTGCCTTCAGCTCAGGTCATGATCCTGGGGTCCTGGGATTGAGCCCTGCATCGGGTTCCCTGTTCAGGGGGAAGTCCGCTTCTCCCTCTCACTCTGCCTGCTGCTCCCCCTACTTCTGCTCTTTCTCTGTCAAATAAATAAATAGAATCTTTTTTAGAAAATTCCTTTCAAACCATAACACTTTATTCATTTCAGTTCAGAATAATTGCATCACCATCATCACCATTATAAATGATAATAATGGCATAATGATAAGGGTTCAGGACTTCTAAATGATGGTTGCATATTCGAGACCCCAGGAAGCTTTGAACAACTCCTGATGTCCAGGCCCCAAGCAGACATATAAAATCAAAGTCCCTGGCAGGTTGATGGTGTTATGGGGCAGTCAGGACTGAGGGCTTAGTCAGAGTCTCGTTTATCATTTCCAGCTTCTAGCATCCTTTAGAGTTAGTCACCTCAACTGGAGAATTTGATGTCACAAGTTAATATCACAGATGGCTTTTGTTGTTGTTTTGAAATCTTTGTTTTTCTCCTGGAAGTGAATAATTAGGCTTCTTAGAGATATAGGTAATTGCTAGTCCTTGAGTTTCCTTTACCAAATATTTCTAGCATAAAGACGTATGTTACCAATTATGTTTTTAATTAGAATGGAAATGTGTGTAAAGCTCTTTCCTAGAAATGCACACTAAATCTGTTTTAGAGAAACTTACTTGTAAGATTTTTTTTTTCTTTTCACTCTGTTCCAATTCGGGCTTTGGCCCTCATTCAAAAGAAGCCACTACAATGAAATATTTTCTGACACCATGTGGAAATAGCTGTCCTTGATGTGCGTGTCTTTATTTATGTCAGGGTTCCTAACAAATCCCACAAATAAAACCTGTTTTTTTCAATGAAAAACATTTCAAAATGGAAGAGGGATGTATGTCATGTTGACCCAAAATAGCATGAGCATAATGAGCCCAACATGGAAGGGGCTTTAAAGGCTCAAATCTTCATGGGAAATACTTGTTGATTTTACTTCACTGTAATTGGAGAAGAAAATATAGTGGTATTTAGCATGATAATTTCTTAATGTATACTTATTGAACTTCAGTATGTGTGGTCTGGTAAAAATAATTTCATAGAAAAAGAGGTCATGAATCATATCTATGTGTATAAATTTAGGGAGATAACAACTATACACATTATTTTGTAATTTACTTTTTTTAACTTAGGGGTACATGGGTGGCTCAGTGGGTTAAGCATCTGCCCTCAGCTCAGGTCATGATCAGGGTCCTGGGATCAGGCCCTGCATTGGGCTCCCTGCTCAGTGGGGAGTCTGCTTCTCCCTTTCCCTCTGACTCTCCACCCCGCTCATGCTCTCTCTCTTGCTCACTCTCTCTGTCTCAAATAAATAAATAAATAAATACCTTAAAAAAATATAAGTAGACATTCTTCCTTGATTTCCATCATTATTTTAAGGACCACATAGTATTCCTAATTATTAATGTATCAGAACCTACTTAACCAATCTCACTTGGACATTTAAGGTCATTTTCAATTTTCCTATGCTGTAATGAACAGCCTTATTTGTATATCTTCTTGTCTTTGTACAATTATTTCCTTAGATAAAGTCATAGAAGTAGAATTATTGGGTCAAATAGGCTTTGTAATTTTAAGGATTTTGCTATGTATTGCCAGATTGTATGGAAGCCTATATCAATTTGTACTCCTCTGGGCCCAACTGTTTCTTGTTCAGCAAATTTTTTTTTTAAGATTTTGACAGAGAGAGCCACAGCAAGAGAAGGAACACAAGCAGGGGGAGTGGGAGAGGGAGAAGCAGGCTTCCCACAGAGCAAGGAGCCTGATGTGGGACTTGATCCCAAGACCCCGGGATCACGACCTGAGCCGAAGACAGATGCTTAATAACTGAGCTGCCCAGGTGCCCAAATTCTTTTCAACAATAGAGTAATATGAAATCCAAACTGAAACTCTTCCTTCCTGTCTCAGCAAATAACTTCCAACCCCCCAAGCTCATTCTGCAAAGAGGTAAAATGCTGGGACAGCTGCACACTTGTTGAAGGAACTAGAGTGGAGACCAGGGGAATACAGAGGAGAAAGAGGTTGTCAGCAGCGGACTTTGAAGAAATGAATTTTTTTTCACTTGTCATGTTCTGACCCATCCTCTGGGACAAGAAGCTTTCTCCCAAAGAAGAGGTGAAGTTCGAAAGAAAGAAAAGCTAGAGATTCCACTTAAAATTCCGCTGGGTCTTGTATTTGAGATTGGCAGCGCTGAGGCTTTCCAGATGGCTTTGTCTATTCTTTTGAACCTACCTTTTGATCTTATTTAAATTTCCTCCTCGTTTCACCTGTTCTGGGTTTATTGCCTGGAAAACAAGCAGGTGAACATATTAGGTCCTCCTTAAGGCACTGCTGGACCACAGGAAACTCATGTTCAGGTCAGGAATTGTAGAACATGACTCCATGCTCCACATTTATGGGCAAGTTAAACAACAGGGAATTTTATGCTGGGATTTATGGCACAAACTTGTAGCAGGCACACTGTGAGGTGGGAGGGGAATTTAAACAAGGAAAATCTCTGCCTGTAATATTGATTCAAGATCTCCAATTGATGGAAAAAACATGTCAGGATTTTATTCTGGAAATTGCCTGTTAGACAAGGGGCAGGAAAACATAAGTATTATAAACACATCACCTCTCCTTCCCCCATAGATTGGTTCCCCTCTTTCAGATGAGGTCATTTCGAGTTTTCTAGTCAGTCTGTATACCAAAATGACCGAAAAGCACGTAATTAGCTGCTTCAGCCAACTTTATTCCTGTTAATTTCAGGAGGGAGCGGGGGAAGAAAAGAGGAGCATGTGTTGGATTGAGGGGACAGGACTTCTACATTCTCTAAAAAATTGACCCACACCTTTTGTATCCGTCCTTACAGCCCATAAAAGCCAGCACAAAAGAGAGCGCCAGCTGGAATCATTCAGGGAAGGCGATGCCTTTCAAAGACCCAGCTAGCAACAGGTGAAATATACATTAGGCGTTCTTTTATTCCTCAAATAGTACTTATTTTCAGCGGGAAACAATATGGTTCTTATATAGTCAATAAAGAGCAAGTTCAGGGTGTTTGCCCTTTGGCCAGTGTGGCTGATGATTTGTGATTACTCCAGCATCACCTCGTCACCCATGGAGCTCAGAAAACACTGGACTCAAATACTGAAAGGAATGGGTCCTTGTTTGGCAGACCTGATTCTTTAGACCCACCCTGAGGTCCAGAGGCACGTAGCCTAAGGGCCAGAATAATTTCAAAGTCTTGGGTTGCTGGTACACTGGTTGTTTGGAAAATGGCTTGAAAGGCTTTCTTTGATCCTTGTTCATTTGTTTAGCTATACTCCCTTGTTTATGGTCCAGGAGGATTTGAGTACATTGTTTTGTTTCTCCCAGTAACATCTTTGCTTAGGAGTTATAGTTATTTCCATTCTAAATACAGATGGGTGCTGGTGGTGGATAGATGGGGGAGAAGCAGCAAGCCCCTAACTTGTCCATTTGCCTTGGGAGTTCAAGGACTCTAGGGAAGGTCAACAGTGTTCAATGCTGGGAGGAATCAGTCTGTATGCTCCTGGAGGGGAGGCCTTGCTGGTTCTGTTCTCTACTGTTCTCTCAGTGTCTGGCTCACAGTAGGATCATAATAAGTATATCATGTTGCCTGAGACCAAGCAGCGTAGCAGGGAATGAAACCACTGGTTTTGACAACAGTGAGAAGGAAAGCATTATTTTCCTCTGAGGAGAGATGCTCAGGGGCTTAAGAATATGAAAAATGGTTCCCACCATTAATTTCAACTTTTTTACCTATGTGCACTGCAGGCTGGAAGGGGGCAAGAGATAGCTTGTTACTTGAGTTACATGGCTCACCATTGCTGAGGAGTTGGCGTAAACTTAATTTCAGAGCCCAAGGGCTTTCCTCCATGCTCAACAGGGAGTAGGATCTTAACTGAAGAGGAGATGCATGGCTTAAAGCAGGGGTTCTTGAACTTGAGCATACATCAGAATCACCTAGAGGACTTGTTGAAACACAGATGACTGGGCCCTGCTTTTGGAGTTTTCTGACTCATTGGGTTTAGGGAGGGGCTGAGAATGTGCATTTCTGAGAATTTCCTGGGTGATGCTGATTACCACCGCCCCCCCCCCCCCCAGACCAAACTTTGAGAGCCAATGGCTTAGAGGAAAAAGCACTCACACTGAAGTCAGATAAAGCTAGAATACTGTCTTGGTCATTGATATTGGTCATTGACTACTGACCTTGGTCAGGTCAACTTTGCTCAGGCTCATTTACAAAATAGTGACGCTATCCCCTGCACAGGCCTGTAGCGAGGATAAAGTAAAACAAAGTGAGTAAGATGACTGGCCCACTCCAACGACTGAGACCTTCTGCCCTCAGTGCTTTTGTGGGAAACTCATACCGAGCAGTGTCTGTGGGTTTATGTCTGTGTGAGCTGGGTTTCTGCTGTGCTGATTTCACATTACCACTTACTTATATATCCCAAGTATTTCAGCATTACTAAACATTTACGATGTGAGTGACACAGTGTGAGACGATTTTTACATTACATAGAACATTGAAAATGTTTCTCTTTAACAAATGAGGGTAAGTAACTTGCATACAAACCCACAGCAAAGAAGTGGCAGAGCTGTGTTCAGACAAGGGCCTCCTCCCCACCAGCATCTTGACTTCTGTGTTAGAGTGGTTCCACGATTCTCTATGGGCAGAAGATGCCAGGATGGTTAGGTCCTTTTCTCTAATTCCTCACTCACATGGTACATCTGTCTATGTAAGTAGCGTATCTCAGAGAATCGAGCACTTATTCTGAGAATGTGAATGAAAGGGGTAGGATCTTTTGTGTATCTTTTTTTTTTAAGATTTAAAAATATTATTTATTTGACAGAGAGAAAGAGAGATCACAAGTAGGCAGAGAGGCAGGCAAAGAGAAAGGGGGAAGCAGGCTCTCTGCTGATCAGAGAGCCCTATGTGGGGCTCCATCCCAGGACCCTGGGATCATGACCTGAGGGAAGACAAGAGGCTTTAACCCATTAAGCCACCCAGGCGCCCCTTTTGTGTACCTTTTAAGCCAGACACTGTCTTATTCTTCCTACCATGGTGCATAGAGGAGCTCAGCAAATGTTTGTGGAATTAGCAAATGAATTAAAAGCTCAGATGGAATGGCAATCTCCCTGGGCCTTGATAAGTACTGGGCTTCCTCCTTAAATGATCACCGTGGCTTGCCTCATTACCATTCATACACAACCAATTCATACTGATACCCAAACAGTTGAATAGTTTTTTAGGTCTTGGATCTGGAAAATGATAAGCAGTTGTTACTAACTTCCCTTCCCTGGATAATTTGCACTCCTGGTTTGATTTATCAGAATCATTTGAAAAAGCAAATCAGGGATCCCTGCCGTGAAAAGACCCAGTCTGATTACTCACAGGTAAAGTTTCAGTTCCACTCTGCTAAGATTTACCTGAATCCTTTGATACTTGAATCTTGTGCCCTAGAGAGGTAGTTCTCTCTCTTTTTTTTTTTTTAACTTAGTCACTTACTCCACGATCCCTTGTTCTTCCATAAAAACCTCCAGCAAATCAGAATAGAAAATTGCTCTGAACGAGGCAGGCCGCAGGGATGGGCTATCAGAGTGGCAAGGCTGCAAGCAGCAGGCTTGGGCAGGGCTGAGGGATGGCAGTCATCCAAAGATGCATGGCAAATTGCCGACCCCTGCTAGCTGGCATTCCTGAGGGCAGCGGTGACCTCCCCACGGAGATGTCTGCAAATAGCAGTCAGGGATGAAGTGGGGGCATGTGGATAGTGGTCTGAAAAGGCGGTGGTCCTTATGCTATTTTTATCATATGCACTGTATGTCACGGCTTCCCACCTTGGAGCAGACTCAATCTCACTCTTTTGTCAACACCAAGTGTTCCAAGGATAACTTTCAGTTGTGCCACAGATATCTGGGAAAAGAGTGAAACTTTTTTTCTAAAAAATAACAATTTCCCATATGCGACATTCAGCCAGTACATATCAGTTAATTACTGCAGGTGTCTGTTCTAAATGGTCAGCACCTGTAGCTTACCTGTGCTCGAATATTTTGAATATCCCATAATGGTAACATACAGATACTACAGATAACTGTAATAGAAACCACTAAAGCAATTTTTATTTCTACATTTTGCAAGACCAGTGGGGTGATGACATGGCATGATTTCCTAACATTATGCCAACACTGTACATTTGTTTGATATTGGGCTGGTGACAACGGGTCACATGGTGATTATACTGCAGCTACTGGACTCAGAAAATGTCCAGTGGTGTGACACAGGCTGGGAGAGGCACAAAAGGAAACACCGGCTTTAGCTCAGTGTCCAGTCAGAAAACTCTCCTGCTGTGAAAGCTCCCTCATTCTTTTCCTTCCACTTCTAGGTCATAGGCAGCAAAGCAAATCAGACAAGACCGCGGGTACTCAAGAGAGAGAGAGTCCTTTCCCTGGCTAACACATAAGGCAGGCAGCCAGCATTTTATGGGGGATATTAGAGAAAAATAATTTTCCGTAGAAATCAGTTGGCAAAGGTGATTCTTAAACTGAACTTCCATCAGTTGCATGGCATATGAAGAGACTAAGAATATTTGAAAATAATTGAAGGAACCTTGATTCAAGGTAACATTCAGCACCGACTGGCATAGGATGAACACACTGTGTGGCACAGTGTCAGATCCACAGAACCTGAGAGGAGAGGCATCCCATCCAGGCCCATCCAAGCACTCGCTTGTTGTGTCCATAAACTGTCCCTTGACCACCGTTACCAAGCTGGTCCCATGCTCCGTGCGCTATCCCAGCCTGGCAGCATAGAGCATTCAGACAATTTCTCGAACAAGGTCTTCACACTAACAGAAACAAAGTAAGATGCCCTTTCTCTTTTTAATAGAACTGAATGAAAGGTGTAATTCAGAACCATATAAATAAAAAAGGTAAATACACTCATTTCTCCAAGAATAGAGGAGGAGAAAATGGCATTTCCAACATATATATTTATAGCTAAGTTTGGATTCACATATGCTTGGAAGATCTGTCAGATTGTACCCTGGCTTCAATTCCTAAGAGATCTTTGGAGGCAAAACACAAAATCATAGTATGTCAACTAATTTTTTATTAAGAAAAGTGAGAAGATTAAAAGTTCTCTGCTTTGCATTTTTTATATTATTTTTTTATAAACATATAATGTATTTTTATCCCCAGGGGTACAGGTCTGTGAATCGCCAGGTTTACACATTTCACAGCACTCACCATAGCACATACCCTCCCCAATGTCCATAACCCAACCACCCTCTCCCT